>LPNX010078744.1:24530-37618 GCA_001517045.1 Pseudotsuga menziesii | reverse complement strand
CTCCTCCTCCTCCCCTCTCCCTCCTCCTCTTCCTCTCTAGCTCCTCCCTCCCTACTCATCTCCCTACCTCCCTTCTCCTCTGCTTCCCCATACCCCTCCTCCCTCTCCTCCTCCTCCTACCAACCCCACTCCTTCCCTCCTCCCTCTCTTCTCCTCCTCTCTCCCTTCTCCACCTAATCCTTCCTCCATCTCCCCTCTACCCTCCCTTTTCCTCCTCCTTTTCCCTCCCCTGCCCTCTCTCCCTCCTTCATTCCCCACTCCTTTCCTCCTCCTCTTCCTCCACCCATCTCCCTTCAACACCTTATCCACCCTCTGCCTCCTCACTCCCTCCTCAACCCCTCATTTCCTCCCTCCCCTCTCCCTCCTCGAGCCCCTCATTTCGTCCCTCCAACCTTAATAAAAAAATTTGAATGAATAGAGATGTATGACATATGAAGTTGTATTTTCATATTTATGTTTGTAGGATTAAAAGCTCAAATTATTATTGGAGTCTTTAAACTAATTAATACCAAAAAATAATTAAAATTGTTTACATACTTTACAAAGCAATAAAAAATATACAATTTATTTTTTGGCATACTTTATAAAGATTTAAAAAATACAATTAAAAAAATGCAAGCTTTTGGCATACACTCTTGTGACATATTTTAAAAAGAAATTAAAAAATATACAACCTTTTTGACATACTGAAAATAATAATAAAAAATACACGAATTGCCTTATGCTCTTGAAAAAAAACTTCATTAACATATAGACCTATACCCATGAACAAAAAAAATTGCATTCTCCAATCAGCTTCAATTTCCATCTTGTATATAAAACTCCATATCACAATTCATGAAATTGAGTTTTGACTGAAATAGGCATCTCTTATTGAACAATGAATCTCAAACAATTGATATAAATTTGATATAAATTTGTCTATATATGTTGCTAGGGCCATGCTAGGTAGGTAGACAAAATGACCATAATATGTGAGAGTTTGTTTCTCTTTGCAGAACACAATATATGTATAATACAAAAATAATACATTACAAATCATCTATATTAACCTAAATAAAATTAAAATGAAAAGAAAGTACAAAAAGATGTAAATGAAATGAAAATGAAAAGACGACCAATCAAAATTTCTATAGCCATGGAAAGAGAGGAGAAGTTGCGGAGATGCCAGAAATTGCAGAAGTGGAAATTCCTGCCACAAATGATTGCTGCCTGCCATCGCTGGTTCTCTAGAAAACATGCATTTACATTTACATTTTGACGTTTAAGAAATGAGGGTGGAGCTTGCAGGCTGGTGGGACGAGATTTCCAATGCAGCGATGAGTTGATAAAAGGGGGCTACTCGTTGAGCCACTACAGGCTACTCGTTGAGCCACTGGATATTGCTAACTTTTACGGATTGGATAAAAACAAGAATAAAACTCTTCAAAAGTGGTTGGAAAATGCTGAGAATACTAAGAAACCACAGCTGCAACTGTTCCCTACCGGCACAGATGAGCCCAAGTTGCTAACTCAGGACTCTTGCTTATGGGATTATGTGGAAGATATTTCAAGCCTATTGCATAAGAACGTTGATACTGGTGAAAAAAGGAAAGATCTGGAGAATCGAGTGAGGGCAGGGCTTTGAACGATTCCCATCTCCTTCTCATCTCCCATCAAAATCACATCTCCTTCTCATCTCCTTTATTTATATATATGCATGGAAATGGGAAAATAGCGAGTGTTAAAAGTGCGAAATTAACCATACATTTGCAAAGAACATGCAAGAGGAGAATAATACCCACGGTTTGCAGAAGCCCCCAGAAATCCTCCTCAAATTCAGATGATGAGGCGACCGACCCCAATCAAGAAAACTGCAACGTGGAAATGCGACCAAGAAACTAGAACGACACGAAAACTGCAACGTGGAAATGCGACCAAGCTAGCCAAATGCCAAATGCCGCCATACCCAGACCTGCCAAAACCAGAGGAATCCATAAATCACGTAACCGAATTCCATTAACTGGAAACCTGCTTAAAGACAAGGTATCAAGGATAAAAAACAACTTCAACAGCAGTAGCGAGAATAAAAATAACCTGCTTAAAGACAAGGTACTAAGGATAAAAATAACTGGCGACTGAGCAATGCTCCACGCTGGTCGCACAAATCCTGAGAAATTCACCAACCGAGAAAAGCTTAAAAAGAAAAGCAAAATAAAGAAAACAACTAGAAAAGCAATATAAAAGCTTAAAGCAATATTGGAAGTCCCAGCTTTGGAAAAGTCTGAAAAGAAAAGCAATTTAAAATTTTAAAAAGAAACAATAAAAGTATAAAGGAAACAATATAAAGCTTAAAAAAGGAAATAATATAAAGCTTAAAAAAGAAATAATATAAAGAAAAATGGAAACAAATTTATAATATTTCTGGTTAATTGTGCTTTCCAGTATTAAGTAGAGTTAATGGAAAAATTTGGGAATCTTTAGTTATTGAAATAAAGATGATATACTTTGTTTTAATTTATTGAAATTTAGATTATACATCTGTGTTTAAATACAAATTGTTAAATTGTTGTTTTTGGCAAGTGTAAGAAGAAACTGTAGAATCTCTCTATAAAAATGGTGTCCATTGGCCAAAACAAAAATATATTAAAACAATTATTATGTTTATAAAAATCATGTTAATAAAAAAATATATAAAAAATATATTTAATAATTTAAATAAAATTATAATGCATATATTTTTATAATTTTTTGATATAGAATTTGTAATATTGAGTATTGAAGTCAAAACTTTCATTCTCTAACAATACAATTTGCAAAATTACAAAAATATTTTAAGATTAATCATGGTAACAAGGCTTAATGTAATATAGGGGTAGCCCATAGAGTTAGATCTCCATTCCATACTTAAATTCTTTGAGATAAGATTATGGTGTTGTGATTCTAGAAAGTCTTAAAATGTAACATATTTAGGTCATTTATTAAGAAAATTAGGTATTTTTATTACTTAATATTTAATTAGTAAAATGGTTTATATTAGAGTAAACAATTGTATGATAATTTTTGTTTTTATTTTTTTATTAAGATTTAGAGAACATGATGGGAGTATCTCATATTTTCAATTTTCATATTAATATTTTCCATGGTAGTAAACATCTAGCTCTATGATATTAATTTTGGACAATATAAAATAACTTCCTTTATAATCATGTTAATTGCGTCTTAGCTTCTGTGATTAAAATGAGAAGTTGTTTATCCACCTCACTCAAGTTCAAATCTTCTTCGTGAAATGTTTTCCCTTTTTTGTGCCTTAATTGATGTTGAGAAGGTGCCAATAATATCACTCTTGTAAGTGTTTAAGGGTGAGACAAGATATTTCCAACTAGTACCCAAATGAGATTATCTCAACTGATTGTAGAAAAAATTTCATTCCTTTTTCTCACTACTTTTCATTCAAAAAAATGTTACTTCATTATTTCTACCAACCATACCAAACTAGTACCCCAGATTGGGTGGTCTTTAGACATAAGGAAAATATGATGACATGTGGCAGGTCCTAAGGAGAGGACTGGAACAATGACACATGTCCATCCTCCTTCTAAAAGGATTGTCACCTTGCCCCTATTAATCAATTTATAAACCAAAACAAAATTTCAGCCCAAAATCTGACGACTACCATGTTTTAAATTTGACAATACCCTGTCGGTTATTCGACAACCTCAATTTAATTTGTCGTGAGTGGCATAATGTCAGATATTCAATGACAAGTCAATACTCATCGATTTTTCAATGTACTAAGCTAAAATATTCCACCACTAAGTCGTCCAATGTCTGGTGTCTGCTTGTCGAAACTCTGACTTTTCGTCATTGAAAATTTGGCTTCTCCTTGTCGAATGTCAGACAGCTCTTCTGTAAAATTTTCGGATTATGCCATCAAAATAGAGGAATGGTTTGTCGAATTTTCGATGCTTTCTTGTCGGTTTTCCGATGGTATCACTTGTCAGAGCTATGGAAACCTCATTGGACGAGCGAAAAGGTCATTGGAAAATAGATGGGATGTATTCGAATTTGTGATGAGTTCTCGTCGATGGTCTGATGATTTCTCTTGTTGAATCTTTGGCAACCTCATCAGACATGGCCACAAGTTGTCAGAAATGCGACGAGGCATTGTATAGTTAAAAAAAATATTTTCATAGGTTGCCACAGGTAAATATTTTCAGCGAGGGTGGGTTGTAAATGTTTTTTGGTATTCTAACAAACAACAATAAGCTATACCTTATATCAGAAGGCCTAACCCTCCAACTTGGGTATTTGTCAATTTTTCTTTCTTCTCAGATGTCATAGAAAATTTTTGTTCAGTCGTGAATTCTACACATTGCAGAAAGTGATTATCTTGGGTTCCATTGAGTGTATTTTCATTTTTTTTGCAAGAGATTGTATTCATATAGTTGCCTAGAAGCACACAGTGACTAGTTTTAAGAAAAATCCACATCATTGGAAGAGTGGGATGTTACTTGTCATCATTAATACTAATGCATATCACCCAAGATGATAGATAAAGCATTGTGACAATCGTTAAACTCAACCTTAACCCTCCCCTTGTATGCTTCCTTGGTGCATCACTCAAAGGAAATCCAAATTTAAGCATTTTAGCTAATAATATATATACAAGCATTCAATTCCAAATATGAGTACTTCTAATGACCTGAATATCATAATATAGTAGTTAAAAAAGCAACCATCATTTTGAATCAAACTTTAGTAAAAAACAAGCTGTCAACTCACTGTCTTGAAACCCTCCTGCTTAGTAACTGTGTGAGTTATATAAAGTCATACCAACAAACTGATTTCCATCTTTCTCAATATGTTTATTGCAGTATTATACCAAACAAAATCGATAAAATATTCCTGACTACACTGAATTTTTTGGACAACTACTTCACATAATGTATGTCAGCAAAACTTATAGACCCACTCTTCTAATGCTAGAAAAATATAAATGTTTCCCTCTTAAATTCGAAGACAACTCGATCAAAACAAAAAAATACATTATCAGATTTAATTTTTCATATGAAAAGATCAATTTTTTATAGAAAGGTTCTAGTCTTACACACCCCACCATGCACAAGGATGTGCATACAGTAATAATATATCTACAAACCTTTCAAAGAAGATTATGCTATAAGTAAAACATAGCTTTCAAGAGCTCATCATTTAACAACAAGAAACAGATAAATGATATGTTATGGTTAAATTCTCATCTCAAAGACAAACCTCTGGCAGAATGAAGAATCCAAAAATAACCTCTAAAGAATGTGGTTAGGTCTTTCCCCAAGGTTACTCTGCATGAATTCTTCAACAATCATTCATTTTTTTTGCATGTTCGATGTCTGAGTTCTACCCTTTTACACTTTACAATGAGCTGAGATAATGTAATTAGTGTATTAGTTTGCAAAACAACAAAATGATTCAATCTTTGTCATGACCTTAAAATATGGATGCTTGGGAAAAGAGCACTTGATTTAGCATTTCTTAAGACTTGTTCTACCCATTCATTTCATAAAGCATACAAATATTATTGTTGAAATGATTAGGAGAGGAGTAGACCATGAATTTGATAGAAAAACTCCATGCTTGTCAAATTAGTATATGTAGAAAACTTCTCCCAATTCTGTCCAAGATAGTAATTTATTTTTTCAGTGAAATAAACACCCATAACTGCACACACATGGTTTGAAAACAAAATCAGGGAAAACCATAATGTTAATTGAAATTATGATCAATCTTTTACCATATCTTTTCTGGTAGAATAAGGCTTTCAAATTAACCACCAACATTTTTTCACGCACAAATTTACATAAGAAAAGTGTAAAATAGACCACCACTTCAAATAAAAAAGGAACAAGGAACAAGAAAAAACACACTAATAATGAACAAAGAGTTGTACTAATTAAAAGAACAAGAAAAAATAGAAAAGTTCTTTAAAACACTATATATCTCTTTAGATAGAAATCAACAAATATGAATAATTTCAAGTTTCAACATTGAAAGTGATATAAATGGTATCAGAAGGTTGTACAAATAGAGAAGAACCTCCCTTGAAACAAAAGTATGAAGAAAAAAACATGATATTGTATCCTTAGCAGCCAACTAAGCACTACTCAATTTAATACCATTCAGGTCTACAAATACATCAAAAAGTCCAGTAGCATAATTGTGCCCATAGATTCGAGTATTTCCCATAGACTTGATCAGTACCCATGATGTTATTGACAAATTCATAGCTCAAAGTGCTCCATGCATATTAACAATACGTTTGAGACATCTATTTAGCAAATTTAATTTGAAGAGATGAAACCATAAAATTAAATCAATATCATCACACCAGCTAGAGAGCTTAGAAAGCATCGAGAAAATTGCAAGATATTATGTTATAGATGCACAAACAAAATAGTAACCCAAATAATTAGTGCTATGATGTTAATTTAATCGCCCCTCCATTTAAATCAATATCATCACACCATCTAGAGAGCTTAGAAAGCACAAAGAAAATTGCAAGATATTATACTATAGAAGCACAAACAAAAAATTAACCCAAATAATCGGTGCTATGCTATGAAAGGTCACTGAGTACTCAAACAAAAGGAAGATACAGAGGAAATCATAAACAAAAATGATATCTTCCCAGACTTGCAGGCTAAATTTTAGGAGGCATAATACAATATCAATGACATACAACTAGGATTAACACAAATAAACATCAAACCTTTCAACAGATGATAGTGACAATCAATTTCCACTATATTCTATTTAATATATGTTCTCGTAGAGAGTGTTGCAAAAGTAGAACTTAAACTTTACTGCATAGTTTATATATTCTATTTTCCAAGAAGTTGTTCTCTTGGAGTAGTCTTTACATGGTTTTGTAAGGTTGTTGTGGTAGATGGTCCTTGTCTTGCTGAAATTCCATGTGAAACCATCAACCTATCTCCAAACAATTTCTATCCAATGAATAGGTTTGATAAAAGGGAATTACATACCCCATAGGAAATTCATTCCCAAAACACGTGCAACTCTTAACTCCTAGACCACATGCTTACCAACCTCTAGTTTGCAACAAGCAATAGATCACATCTAATTAGTGGCTAGTCCAAGCACTTTGTGATTAAGAATTGAGTGGGTCAACAATGGCCAAGCTTACACACAACGTCATAAAAATAATATAGCACCTTTAGCAATCACTTCAATGGTTCAAGCACAAAGATTGAACAATGCTTCAAGGAAATTTGTTTTTCTAGTCATGTGACTAGAGGAAAGAGTAGCGCATGCCAATCAAGGATCCAAGACAAAAGAAGTAGCTCAACAAATTACTGGAATGCTATTCCAAGTTTTTCCAGGATGCACATGGATTCTCTAAACTACATAGTTAATCACTTTGTCAAACTACAACAAGAGCTTGGTTTAACAAACAAGGCACTACGCAAAAATTAGTCATTGGAAAATAAAGCAATCAAACGATAAATTCAAGATTTGGTGGGAAAGGGCCACATTCAACCTAGCTTGTCACCTTGTGGATCAACCATATTTTTGGATTCAAAGAAATATGGAACACAAAGAATGTGTGGATAATTAGCTTTTGAATAAAACCACCATTCAGAACCGATATCCATTTTTGCTGACTGATGACCTCATAAGTCAAGCTCAAAGAGCCAAACATTTTAACAAGTTTGATGTGAAGTATGGTACCAGTAGATCCATATCAAACCAGAAGCTATGTGGAAAACAACTTTTAAGAACACCAAGGATTGTTTGAATAGTTCATGATGCATTTTGGTCTTACTAATGCCCCTGCAAAATTCATGAGGATGATGAACAAGTACTTGTTGAATCATTCAGTCATTTGTGATACTAGTTTTAGTAAAACCCTGGAGAACCACTTGGAGAAAGTATTCTCAACATTAAACAAAGGGAAGCTACTTCTTAATATGCAAAGGTGTACATTCAAACAGAAAAAAATCATGGTATCGTGAATTCCATATGAACCAAGATGGACACAAAATTAATACGACAAATATTTCAGCCATTATCAATTGACCATCATCAAAGAACATCCATGACATGTCAATATTTATGGGAATGAGCAATTATTTTAGGAAATTCATTGCATAAATTGCTTCCACATATCACAGTTCTTACCAAAAAACCTTTGGCTACCTTCCGACATGATGTTGGATACAGAGGCCACAGATACTAGTTAAAAATTCAGAAATATATACTAAAACAAATTACAATATTGAAAATACAGTTCTGTCCTACCTCAGTCTGCAAACCTAAAGTAAAAACATATGGATTCTAGCTCTAAACACCTATAGCAGCCACATATCACTAAAAAACACATATTTATGATAAATCTTCTGATAATAGCCCAATAACAAGCATAGTTTGACACGTTCGCTAAAAAACACCCAATATACCATAGATGTATTGAAAAGCAACCCAATAAACCATAGATCTACTCTCAAACAGCTAAAAAATGCTCAAATCATGATAGATCTACTCTAACAGCTAAAAAACAATCAAATTTGTGCTCAAACAACTGAAAAACAATCAAATTTGCTAACACTCAGCACCAAAACAACTAGTTTCCCCTTGGATCTGCTAAAAAGAATAGTAGCTAAAATATACAAATATGTAATTTTGGGCAACCATTCAGGTAATAACAAATCCAATCTTCTCCCAAACCATCTAATGTGTCAATCAATAAAAAAAATCACCGATATACATTAAGAATTTTATCTAACTACTGGTCTATACATTCCAATTTTGGCTTGGCAGCTGTAATTTTAGTTCCATTCAATTCAATTTTTAAATAAAAATCACCATGTAACATCCATATTGTTCCACATAATCATGCGACTACATAATCATATGGATTGGATTTTTTGTCTACTCCATACAAAATCATACAACTCCGTAGGTTGTACAACAGCTGATTGAAATCATTGTACAATGGCTAAGATAGGTTGTACAGTTATTGTACTTTCATAAATCTGAATCCATCTGATTCATTTCCTTTTTTATTGGAACCTCAATCTATATGGTTCCATAAAAAAAACTGACTTTGCTTCAAAATTAAAAAAGAAACAATTCCTAGTTTCGGCAAAACCCTTTTGGCTCTTCGATGTGCTACACTAGCAATCCCTCGATTTGTATTATCCAGCAACAATACCTAGGTATTCATACTCTCATAGACTATGTGGCTCTATCTAAGCTCTGATAACATATACACAGAAATCAAGCACGTACATAAAGCAAGATTAACTTGGAAGAGATATATGTATTGTAATGCATGAATGAAGAAGCAAAAGATTTCTTATAAAGGGTTCCAATTGAGTCGAGTCAATCCACTTTATGAATGTAGAATGAACAAAGAAACACAATAAAGTGAAATAGGGAACAAAATCATAAAATAAATTTATTAATGCCAATTTCTAACAACTAATTGACCATTATGATATGAGATTTACTTTAACTCTCCAAATCCATAGCTAGCAAACCAATTTCCATCAAAGCTTTGTGCACGGCATAGTTCAGTTTCTCACCCTATTACCATCTCAAGTATCCAAAAATCCATCATGATAATCTTCCCTACATCCTCAAATGTTAGAGATTTGTGAAAATTATCACAAGCATCCAATATCATACAAAACTAGCCCTCTAGGTCCTATGCTCTCCCCAAATGAGATTGTCAGACATTATATCATCCCTTTATTTACAAACAATGACTCACTGAGTTCTTCTTCCTCTTCTCATTCTACTTCTAGATCTGAAGTGACTTGACATATACATTTTACGTTTAACATGGGTATTACTTTGTATCTGTATTATTTTTTTACACTATTGTGTACATTCTTGGAATTTTTATTTTGTAGATTAGGGTTAGGATCTTTTATTTTGTAGATTCTTGGATTCATCTAGATTCTTGACAAGATGAATGAATTAATGTTGAGGGTTTAGTAAAGTTTCTTAAGGTCCAAATGAGAACATCAACCAAGGTTGTTTCACTAGCTCATGTACCTCCTTTTCCTATTCAAAGCACCGATGGGAACTTGCCACTGGGGAACTTGTTTTGTAAATATTACCCAAGCAAAGAGAAATCAATGCAATCAATGTATTTATTTGCGTTCAACAACAATATAAAGAAAACAGTGAAGAGAATATGAAAGAATATTAATATCTGAAAGAATCTCAGTCAAACTAGGGTAAAGGTGATCTCGAAGGTGAGCTTAATATCTCTTATTTCAAAAGATGAAATGATGAACTTTTTAAATTATGGATTAAACTTTAGTTGATTTATATGTAATTATTTTGTTATTAGTCTACATTTTGTGGGATTGTCAAAGTTTTAGATGTTTAATTGTCATTGGAAAATATTTGAATGAATGGGTACTTGAATTGATTTCAAGATGCTAAGAATATGGATTTTCAAAACTAATTTACGACTTTTTGAAATTAACTTTAGTTAAGTAAGAATAAACAAAATAATAGTTTGAAACATACAATTCTATGTCATGTTTAGAAATGAACATAACATTGGTTAATCAAAGAATTGAAAACATATTGTCCTATGATATGCCATGTATTTACGAATGAATAGAACATTGGTTGAGTCAAAGTTGATTTTAAATATATAATTCCATACCAAGAAGAAATTCTATTTCATATACCAAAATTTCATACCAATAGTCATTGCTTAAGTAATGGATATCTTCCCATAGTACAAGCACTGTGGAAAATCATTGTAAATAAATGATGGCCACCCATAAATCGCATAGGTGATATCAATGGAAATTGTTTAAGTGGTGGAAAAGTTTAAATTATTAGGACTTATATATCCATGTTATAAACAAACAAATTCAAACAAATTTCTAATATGACACTCGTATAGTTTGATGAAATGAAAACAACCTCCTATTATTTATGGAGATAGTTTGACCAAATCAAACATATAACAGTATTACAACATACATACATGTTTTGTATGTTGTAATCTCATTTGAATAATTTTTAAAAGGTAACACCTAAAGAGCGGTTCAAGCTTTTTCATGCAAACAACTTCTTAAGTACAATTTCTAAAAAAACCTCTTGATTTTATGAAAATAGCTTCAACAAATGAAATATATCATGATTTTATACCTCCTCCATCCACCTCCTCCCTTCTCCTCCTCCTACACCCCCCAAACCCTCCTCTTCATCTCTCTCTCCTCCATCCCCTCCCTTCTCCTCCTCCTCCTTTCCTTCGTCTCCTGCATCTTAATTGTATATGTCCTCTCATCTCTTCGACATTATGTGTGTTGCAAATTCATTCCCCGACATGAAATGGCAGTGGAAGTCATCAAAACTAGTAGAACCAACATTGCATGTGTATTGTAAAAATTTATGGGAATGGAAATATGCGAGAAATTACCAAATAATATGTGATGAATTTATTTGATCATTTTACACTCATATCCATGACAATCATACTCCATCCATGTCTAAAGCAACCTTTTATGTGATAGAAAACATTTGTGATTGGTATCATACTAAGAAACACAATTATCTATGAATATATTGTGGATATGAACCTCCAAACATATTTCCACTCTATGTTATTGAAAAGATAGTGCTATTGGAGATTGCATATCAAGATTACGTAAATAGAGTGGGATCCATTCTGGAAAATAATAATAAATCCACATACCCCCCTTTGCTTCTAATTGTTGGCAACTATGTGATAGAGTTTTCCAGAAAGATGGAGAAGGAATTTCCGTCTCTCAAAAATATTCATTTTGGGAAAAAACTATTTAAGAGACAAGATCTTGAACTAGTAGTATATATACATTTCCAATTATTAATTTTTTTTCTTATACTCATGAAAGCAATGCAGAAGAAGAGGTCTATCGAAATCCCGACAAAACTCTAGAATAAGTGTCATGTAAGTTGAGGAGAGGAGAATATCATACAATCAAATCCTTTAAGTTAAAATTCAAAAAAGGAACCTATGAGGAGGGCACAAAAGGATGATTCATGATGAAAAGTGATAAAGAACAAAGAAAAAAAGTGCAAGAACAAAAGGAAAATTCAAATAGGGTGCTAGAAGAAGCAACCAAAAATGTTGAAGAAGAGATCAAAAAGAAAAAGAACTTAAGATGAATAAATTAATGTTGAGGGTTTAGTAAATGTTCTTAAGGGACCAATGAAAACATCAACCAAGGTTTTTTCACCAGCTCATGTACCTCCTTTTCCTATTCAAACCATTGATGTGAACTTGCTACTGGGGGGATTTGCTTTGTAAAAATTACCCCAAGTAAAGAGAAATCAATGTAAAAAATGTATTTATTTCTGTTCAGCAACAATATAAAGGAAATAGTGAAGAGAATATGAAAGAATATTAATATATTAAAGAACCTTAGTCAAAATGGGGTGAAGGTGATCACTAAGGTGGGCTTAATATCTCTTGTTTCAAAAGATGAAATGATGAACTTTTTAAATTATGGATTAAACTTTAATTGATTTATATATAATTATTTTGTTATTAGTCTACATTTTGTGGGATTTTAAGAGTTTTAGATGTTTAATTGTCATTGAAAAATATTTGAATAAATGGGTACTTGAATTGATTTCAAGATGCTAAGAATATGGATTTTCAAAACTAATTTATGACTTTTTGAAATTAACTTTAGTTAAGTAAGAATAAATAAAATACTAGTTTGAAACATACAATTCTATGTCATGTTTAGAAATGAACATAACATTGGTTAATCAAAGAATTGGAAACATATTGTCCTATGATATTCCATGTATTTAGGAATGAATAGAATATTGGTTTAGTCAAAGTTGATTTTAAATATATAATTCCATACCAAGAAGAAAGTCTATTTCATATACCAAAATTTCATACCAATAGTCATTGGTAAAGTAATGGATATGTTCCCATAATACAAGCACTATGTAAAATAATTTTAAATAAATGATAGCCACCCATAAATCACATAGGTTATATCAATGGGAATTGGTTAAGTGGTGGAAAAGATTAATTGATTAGGACTTATATATCCATGCTATAA
>LPNX010078744.1:0-24271 GCA_001517045.1 Pseudotsuga menziesii | reverse complement strand
TCCTCTTCTTCCTTGCTTGAAGAAAAGGTATCAAGGAAAAAAAAAACTTCAACACTAGTAACAAGGAAAACATACCTATGCAAATAATTGGCGACTGAGCAATGATCCATGCTGGTCGCACAAATCCTAAGAAATTCACCAACCCAGAAAAGAATACCAACCACAGTCGAATACAGGAAGTGAACCCAGATTCTGAAAAAGAAACAACACGAGAAACATAAATTTGCAACAAGGGAATGCCTCCAAACCCAAAAAATCCCCACATCGAATAGAAGAAGTGAAAATAAATAATGGCAAACACCAACTATTCAAAAGCTTAAAGAGAAAAGCAATATAAAATCTTAAAAATGAAACAACAAAAAGCATAAATTAAACAATATAAAGCTTAAAAATGAAACAACATACAGCATAAAGGAAACAATATAAAGCTCAAAAAAGAAATAATATAAAGAAAAAATGGAAACAAATTTATAATATTTATGTTCAAATTGTGCTTTTTCTAAGTGGAGTTAATGGAAAAATTTGGGAATCTTTATTTATTGAAGATAAATTTATATATTTTGTTTTAATTTATTGAAATTTAGATTATACATTTTTGTTAAAATACAAATTGTTAAATTGTTTTTTCCCAAGTGTAAGAGAAAACATTATAGAATCTCTTTATAAAAACTGTGTCCATTGGCCAAAACAAAAAGATATAAAAGCAATTATTATGTTTATAAAAATCATGTTAGTAAAAGAAGATATAAAAAATATATTCAATATATTTTTATTATTTATTGATATAGGATTTGTAATATTGAGTATTGAAGTCAAAAATTTCATTCTCTAACAACACAATTTGCAAAATTTCAAAAATATTTTTAGATTATCATGGTAACAAGGCTTAATCTAATATAGGGGTAGCCCATAGAGTAAGATCTCCATTTGAGATTACAATTACTTAAATCCTTTGAGATAAGATTACGGTGTTGTGATTCTAGAAAGTCTTAAAATGCAACATATTTAGGTCATTTCTTGAGAAAATTAGGTATTTTAATTAATGAATATTTAATTAGTAAAATGGTTTATATTAGAGTAAAAATTGTATGATAATTTTTGTTTTTACTGTTTTATTAAGATTTAGATAACATGATGAGAGAATCTCATATTTTCAATTTTCATATTAATTTTGTCAATGGTAGTAAAGCATCTATTTGTATGATATTAATTTTGGACAATATAAAATAACTTCATGTCTAATCATGTTAATTGCATCTTAGCTTATGTGATTAAAATGAGAAGTTATTTATCCACCTCACTCAAGTTCAAATCTTGTTTTTGAAATGTTTTCCCTTTTTTGTGCCTTAACTGATATTGACAAGGTACCAATAATATCACTGTTGTAAGTGTTTAAGGGTGAGATAAGATATTTCAAACCATTACCCAAATGAGATTATCTCAACCTATTGTAGAAAATATTTTATTACTTTGTCTTACTACTTTTCATTCAAGCAAATGTTACTTCATTATTTCTACTAGCCATACCAAACTAGTACCCCAGATTGGGTGGTCTTTAGACAAAAGGAAAATATGACAACATGTGGTAGGTCCTAAAGAGAGGACTGGAGCAACGAAACATGTTTATCGTCCTTCTAAAAGGATTTCCACCTTGCCCCTATTAATAAATTTATAAACCTCCTCATTCACTCTCAACTCCAATGAAACATGATATATATCAGTTCTATAATCATCCTTTTAATGGAATTGTGGAAATAGATCAACACTATGGTGTAAGGTACGCTTGAAATTATTCGTTTTATAGGAGAAAACCCATGAAATGGATCGATATCATTCTAGGTACCAACACACAGGAAACTAGTTCAATGATTTTTCTCAAAATTGGTCATTTGAGAACCTAATTTCAGCACCATGACGGTATATGGGTACGAGCTATAGGGTTTTTGTAATGATTTTTGCAGCATTGGATAGGTACTTCGACATGGACATCATCTGATAGGTGGAAGGTGTCATTCAATGAATCTGAGACATAGGAGATCCAATTTATTAAAGTGAAATATTAAAGTGAATGTACTTTTGTAATTACTTTATGTAAATGATATAGAGGGCCCATGGTATTTGTTATCCCATGGAATTGGACTGATGCATTTTCATATTCTAATGTTATTAAAGGAAATCTAGGTCAGAAGAGGTGACACACAATAGTCACACAAAGTGAGTGAGATCTCACTAAGTGGTTAGAGAAGGAATTAGAAGGAATTCCCCTATATATATTTTTCAAGTATGTTCTCAATATCCATCCTCTCAAATATTACTTCAATTTACCAATGATTACCCTATAATTGAACCCTAATTAACCTCATAATTGACCCATAATTACCCCATTTAACCACTAATAGCAGCTAAATGACCTCTACTTGAACACTAATTACCCTACATAATCCATGCTAACCACTAATTAACCCTTGATAACCTATAAATTTTCTCTACTTTTTTAGAAGGAAAACTTCATGGAGAAACCCAAGAGATGCCTCTAAACATTCATAGATGACATATTCCCTACTAAGCCCATCAATGTAGACAAGTGTGCCTCACACACAAGGATTTGAAATGGAAACATGCCACCATGAACCTAAATAAATTCCCAACATCGTGAGAAATCTTGGTTTATCTAATCCTTGGGATTAAATGGACCATACTTACCCATAGTTGACCCATAATTACCCCTATTTAACCCATAATTGACCCCTAATTACCACAAATTAACCCGTAATTGACCACTTATTAACCCCTGATTACCACAACTCATTACCCTATAACTACCACCAAATGACCCTTAATTAATCGTAATTGAACACAAATTAACCTTAAATGATCACTAATCAACCCTATATTACACATCTTTACCCATAATTACCCATAAACGACCACCACATCTAGGTGGGGATCGAGTCCATCAAATAGGCCTTATAGAGGGATTTTTTTGGCTTGTGAGTGGGATATGGTGGCCATTTTGGGATGTATAACACTGAAGATTTTTTTTTAACTACTAGGACATGGTTTGGGATTAAAATCTATCACCTAAGCTCATATAGTTTCCTCTAGGTTTCGTGGGTCATGTGTAGTGCCCCAAACAACCACACATGCCCTGCACAAGAAATATTTAACATATGAGTGAGATTTGTTCAGCATTTTGAGAATTAACATATCAAGTATGGTTCTTTATGACCATGCCATGGTATAGGGATAAAAGGAAAAGCACTGGTCCTGAACATTTATTTCTGTGGGGCTCACATGCCATGTTTTGTCACTTCAAGCATCACACATTCACCTATATTTATTCGGTAATGGAGGTGAATAATAGTCAAATCGACATAATTTTTTAGTTTTGGAGGAGAAACTGATATGGTTCATCCCAATTTATGGATGTTAGGTTAAAAATTTGGTACTTCACCCCCTGATTTATGGATCTTTGGGTAAACTGGTCTTAGTTCATATTTGATTTGGATAAAAAGGACTTAGTTCGTCCTCTATTTGGGCTTGTGGGAGGAAGTAAATAATCTATGTTGGTTAGCAAGACCCATGATTAGTGTGAATCTGTTTCAATATTCCTTGCAGGTGATATCTGTTATGATGGTGGGACATTTTGGAAGACTCACACTTTTCAGTGGTTCTATTTCCACTTCTTTTGCAAGTGTTATGGGATTACATGTGTTGGTATGATTTATAAACTTTGCTATTGATGTTCACTTTGCTATCATTGGATGTTTTATAGTGTATAAAGGCATTCATGGGGTTTCATTTCTTGAAATATGCAAAAAGAGAGGATTGGAATTTCTAATTGTTTTTTTTCTTCTTCCATGAGTGTAACTGTCAACACATCAAGGTATTTATTTGGGCAATCCGGTTTCTCTTTTAATATTTGTGTGAAATCCACCCAAGGTGGAATAAATGCTGCAAATTCTACATATTTTTGAAAGTCCCTTGTGACCTACTTTAGGAGCTCTATTTTTATCTAATCTTAAATTAAATTGTTCATTTTGTGTAATAGGTTTATTATCCCTTAAAAAAAAATGTTCAGTATTCTAATGGGGGTGTAGTAGGAGTTTCCTACACAACAATGGAAAACACAATTGTCACAGTGCATAACAATATGATAACATACTAAAGATACCCTCTAAAATAGTTATTTTCTATTTTTTATAGTTGGTGGGGCACTTACAGATAGATTAATCAACTAATTATTCCCTATTAGTGAGGACATGGTAACAATACTTTTAATCTCTTACAATTCATTTTTATCTTTTCAAATAGTTTGTGGTGCACTCAGAGATAAATTACACAAGTGATTATTCCTTATATATGAGGATATGTAAAGACTAATTTTTAGTCTCTTCATGGTCAACAAATTAGAGTGGGGCCTGAATCATATGCTCTGTATCATCTTCTTATTCTAAGAAAATTCATTATATCATTTTCTAGCTCGGCCAGAAGTGGAAATTGATGAACAAAACCAACCATATGTAGCTTCTAAGATCTAATTGGTTTCCTCTAGTCTTTTTTCTTTCCATCACACTAAATATTGTCTCCAACTTCATCTTCTAGCGGTAATCTCATTTTCCATCATTTACTTTATTATTTTCACTCTGAAATATTTTGTAAAACTTAAATTGGGTGAGGTTTCATTTATGAGACAAACAAAGGTATTTCAAAACAAAAATATATGGTTTGGACATCATCCTTCACCATTTTTTTATTTCTCCACAAGTAGAATAAAAAATTCCACTCTATATGTCAAACCCAAGATTTATTTTAAATCCATAATTTTCATCTTTAGTTTTTATTATTTTTGAAAAACTTCATTTGGGCGTTGATATCCAAGCCAGAATCCTAGCTCAATAGTCCTACCTCCATTTTTCAAATAACTCACACTAAATTCCAGGGGGAAGTTCAATGAATGTGCTATGCTGAATGTGTTCGTTCAATGCACCTACATCTATGTTTAACTCCATGCATGTGGGATAATTTTCATGATGTAAACAAAATGCATTATGCATTCAAATACCAATGGTGAAAATTATGTTGGGTAAAATGATTCTTTATGGCACTAAAGGAGATCCTATGGGCCATAAAACTTAGCACAACTATAACGATTCTCCCAAGTTTTATATACACACTAAACCAACAAAGTGTTATAACTTAACTCTAGTGAAAGGAGATGAGAAAATAATTTGAGATGGATAAATGATCACAATGCGCAAGGAAGATTCTACTAAATTAGTATGTGCTACATGTCATATGTAATATAGAGAAGTGACAAACTGTGAAGGTGCAAACTAACATGTAAGTCAAGTGTCAAAGGAAGACACTTAGACCTCTCAATTGTCAAGTTGAAGTGTCTAAGTGTAGATGTTAAATTCATCCTTATACCTTATCGAGTGTCATGAAGAAATATTATAGAGGAATTAATTTTGAGATGAAGTGATGAGTAGCAGCTGCATTTGTTTATTATGAAGATTGCTTGCATGCTAAATTGGAGAATTTACAATGAAGGAATGATCATATTGGAATGACCTTAGAGAAGAAGTGAGTTGGAGATCCTCCAAATTCATTATGAAGGAAAGAAACTGAGAGCTTACTAAACTTGAATGTTGGTGATCATTTGAAGGTCACCTTATGCACTAGTGTAAAAGTTCAAAAACAATCTCTAGAAACCTTTTCTTGACCATAGAGGGGATGTTGACATATTAATCACTGGAACAAGAACTGGAGTAACAATTAGGGGTGTTAGTTGATATTTGAAAGGAAAATTACATACAAGAATATTAGTGGTGTGGAGCTAACCAAGAATAACATAGTGTCGAGCGGAAGGATAGACCCTCTCAAAATTTAAGACATTGGTGCAGGTTTTCTTCCATATAATTTGGATGAAGACATACGTGATGAAGTTGTTGAGATGGTAAAGCAATTGGAATTCTAAAAAGGATTGGTGGTTGAAATTTCATAAGGATATTTAGAAAGTATGGATGTATTTAAAGGAAAATTCATGCACATGGGAATTTACATGGACTTAATGGAAAATTTAGGCTAGGGTTATGACATTCACACATAGATAATGCCAATAAATAGTCCATGATTTCTAATGACAACAACAACCCAATTACCAATGACAATAACAGACGAATTACAAATGTAAGTAATTTAAATGTAGCTAATAATAATAGAAATGATGTATAATGGTAATTACACCCATGACAATATAATGGTTGAAATTTCATAAGGATATTCAGAAAGAATGGATGTAGTTAAAGGAAAAGTCATGCACCTAGGAATTTAACATGGAATTAATGGAAAATTTAGGCTAGGTTTATGACATTCGCACATAGATAATGCCAATAAATAGTCCATGATTGCTAATAACAATAAAAACCCAATTACCAATGACAATAACAAACCACTTACAAATGTACGTAATAGAAATGTAGTTAATAATAATAAAAATGATGTATAATGATAATTACACCCATGACAATATGATGGTTTAAATTTCATAGGGATATTCACGAAGTATGGATGTAGTTAAAGGAAAATTCATGCACATGGGCATTTAACATGGAATGAATGGCCAATTTAGGCTAGGGTTATGACATTCACACATAGATAATGCCAATAAATTTTCCATGATTGCTAATGACAACAACAACCTAGTTACCAATGACAATAAAAAACCACTTACAAATGAAAGTAATATAAATGTAGCTAATAATAATAGAAATGATGTATAATGATAATGGATTAGTCTAACGCTTTGATGATTTCACCCAGGGACTACTCCGTTAACCAGCGTCGTTAATGCTCAAGGCCATTGTTGTTGGTTTTGTCATTCAACCACTTGTAAGGTCGAGGCTGTCTCTACCCTTGAGGTAACTGATGACCTTAATGTCCTCTTTTCTTATCGCACCTAATGTAAAACAAAATTTATTTCTGTAACCTTACCGCCATTTCAATACCTAATCTTTAGGTCTCGGTATTCTGCAAATGTTGTCACGATGAGTATTCACCTTTCTTTGATTTTAATTTAGAAAGTTTGGGAGAGATGTTAAATACATGAATGAAGGAGTAAGAGTATAGTATGGAGATCAAACAAAGAAAATAATGTTTTCAAGTTGTTATTTTTATCCTAGACTTGCATGCAACCTTGAGGTGTTGACTATAATAGATCGTAGCATCTTAGGATGGAATTACCTCTGGTGGTGTGACCCAAGCGAGGTTGGACTCTGCAGAAGCTTTGGCAGAGTGAGTGCAATCCAAGCGATGTTGGAGAAGTCTAACACTTGGATGGAGTCTAGTTCACCGCAGACGGGGAGAAGAGTGTGGAGGGTGGAGGAGTCACCAACCAGGAGTATAGGATTAAACACAAGGGGTAGCAGGACGTCCAGGAAGAGGCGACAAGGATCAGAATCTTGTGGGACCGAGGAGTGAGGCTCATCCAAGACCCAGAGGGGAATTTCCAAAGGAGATCATGACCATTAACTAAGTAGTCTAACACCAAGAAAAATTGTTGAAGAGTTAGACTACTCCTAATGATAATTACATCCATGAAAAAATTAAACAAAAATGAACAAAATTAAACTATTAAAAATTTATTTTAGCGTAGTTTATAGAAACAATGCAACACATTTTTGCATGTCATGATTTTTACAAACATAGTAATTGCTTTTATATGTTCTTGTTTTGGCCAATGGACAGCATTTGTATAGAGATATTCCATAATGCTTCCTTTTGCACTTGTAAAAAACACAATTTGAGAGGATGTATTTTCACAAATATATATATATATATATATATAAGTTTATTTCCATTTCTATTATCCAACAATTGCTTTATGTTGTTTCCTTTTCAAGTTTTTGTACACTTTAAATTGAATTACTTTATGTAGAGAGATTCTATAATGTTTCTTTTTACACTTGGAAAAAATTTGTATTGTAACAAAATGTATAATCTAAATTTCAATAAATTAAAGAAAAATATATAATCTATAGTTCAATAAATAGAGATTCCAAAATGTTTCCATTGACACCACCTGGAAAAAGCACAATTTGACACAATGTTTCCATTTTTATTGCCTAAAAGTTGCTTCCATTTTATAAGTTTGTTTTCATTAACACCACTTAAAAAAAGCACAATTTAACAAGAAAAATTATAAATTTGTTTCTATTTTCCTTTATACTGTTTTTTTAAGCTTTTATAGAATTCAAATTGAATTGGTTTATGTTTCTTTTTGTCTTTAAGCTTTTCTTGGTTTTATTGTATTATAACTACTCCATTGTATTGTATTTAAGACTGTCAAGCAGTATAGTCTTTTTTCTGGAATTTCCGCATTCTGTAATTACTGGTGTTTCTGCTTCTGCAACTTCTGGCATTTCCACTTCTGCAACTTCTGGCATTTAAGGTTTTATAGACATCAAATTGAATTGGTTTATGTTGATTTTTCTCTTTAATATTTTCTTGATTTTATTGTATTGTAACTACTCCATTGTATTTCTTTTAAGACTGTCAAGCATTATATTGTCTTTTTCTGAAATTTCTGCATTCTACAATTACTAGCATTTCCGCTTCTGCAACTTCTGTAATTTTCGCAACGTCTCCTCTTTCCAACATCTCCTCTTTTCATTTCATTTATATCGACGTTTAGGGTTTTATTTTTTTATATGGATCGGATCAAGTTGTATGTGATGTGGATTATGCAATGGTTTGATGCCAGCAACAACAGAAACCTATGAGAGGAGATTCGATTGTTCTGGTATGCCATATGACATAATATTTGATTGCCCTGCTATGAAATATGTAAATGGTATCAAGTAATGCAGTATTTTTAATTCAAGTCACTTAAGATTGCATTCGATAGGAAAACCTCAGTTAATAATTTCTTGAAATGTGCAGGTAGGTTTGCATTGAGTGTCCAAAGATATATACTCATTTTTGTAGGTCAGCTTTGCTGGATGATCATCAACCATTATCAGAAATATATAGGGAAATATGCAAAATGCATGCCAAGGGTAAGGATATCTAGTCCCACCAATAGTTACTATTACTTTAAATTATACATTACATATTACAGGATGATATTTCCATACTTTTTAACCTCTTATAAGTGTTCTTGATATTTTCCATCATATATGTCCTATTCGCATTAAAGGTACATTCTCTCTGGGTTTGTAGGTTCATTTTTTATGCATCAACACAGTTTACAACACCCCTTCCTGGTTTCTTCGCATTTTGTCCCAACTTCTTTCTTTGATTCTTTGTTGACCCCCAACTTCTTTTTTTGATTCTTTAACATGCAGGTTTTACCCAATTTTGGTAAAATCATGTAAACTTGATTTTGGGAGTTGTTTCAAGATGTTTTGTTAATGGTGCATGAAATTTTAATGCAATGTCATTCCTAAAAGTGTAGGTATATGCTATGATGGTTGAAAGTATAGGTGTATGCTTGGAAATGACACTATTAGAACTCTGAGATATTTTTTCAAATATTGAATATTCATCTATGTTGTGTGGTTCCTAATACTTAAGTTGATGGGTATTGTGAGACATGGTTGCTAATACTTTTATAAGTTTTATTTTTTGGGGGGGTGAATCATAGACACAACCAGAACATTGCATTATGAGATCTGCAAAAATAATATCTTGTTTCTTTTTCCTTTGAAGCGAATGAAAGAAGGAAGCGCTTGCATATATATAACTATTGCATATAAATATTACATGATTTCAAAACATTTCTCCTTCTCCTCTATCTAATCTGAGTCCTGAGTATCTATACTCGATAGATTCTATATGTGATAGAGGAGGAGGTTGTATTGCAGTGCTTGGCTAGAGGTTTCAGAAATATAGTCTTCCCTGCTTTGAATTAACCTCTACTACATGTGCTTGGCTAGTCTGACCTCCACATGGTGATCCATGATTTATCTCAATAATTGTGTGTATTCATTCACATAGAAGCCTGATATGCTAAGCCCTGACCTATCTCCTGACCTATCATGTCCCTTTATAAACTCATTTACATATTTTCCCTTGTGTATCCTATCAACCTTGCCTTTCCTATCAGCTATACTACCCTTTTCTTTCAGTAATATTTCCTTTCTATTTCATGTTTCCAAAGGGCCACATGGAATCAACCAGCTTTAGTTTGGTCATTGTATCTACCTACCTACACACATAGCACGACCATGACCACATCCACACCACTATCCATTATGGTGACTGCCACACCCATATATCTACCTACCTATAATATTTGAGAGTGTGTTTCTTGTTGTAGGAATGTTTTTTTTAACATTCCAGTATTTTAAATTTTTGGAAGGTATATGACTCTATGAGGTGTTGTCTGATGGACCATAGTAAAAACACTCACATAAAGGAATATCCAAGCCATGTCATGAGTTAGAAATTAGAGCAGCCTATAATCCTTTAATATATTATCATATACTAGCAGTGGCTAACCAATAGCCATAAATGCAAAGACCCTAGTTCAACTTATAACAAATTTTCCATAAATGCAAAGACCCTAGGGTTTTCTTTGAGTATGTCTAATTAGACTAACCAATAGCCATAAATGCAAAGGCCATAGGGTTTTCTTTGAGTATGTCCAATTAGATAATAAACTACAAAACCTGTCGATAGCCCAACAAATGTAATATATTTTCTAGATAAACTATTTTGTATTAGTTGAAGAAAACAGAACTTCGAAAATATGTTCCAGTTCGTAGCCTACTTAGAGCCCAAATAATTTGGTGAAATGAAAGGGTATTCACCATCCTCAGTTTCTTCTTCAACACCATGGACAAAATCATAAACATCTATCCCATGTGTCATTTTACCCTGAAATATGATTCATCAAAGTTAAATTGAGACCCCAAAGAATTTACTCATCTCTATGTGCACGAAAAGTAATGTCAAGTTCTCAACTTGAATAATAGTAGGCAATCAACAATCGGTTATACAACCTTAAGTGCATCAACTTCAATGGTCTATCATCAAGTTAAGACTGCGCAAGGAAATTTAGAGATCAAGTCATTACTTTTTTCAACTTTTTAATATAAACTAAAAATGAAGATGAAAGAGGAATTGGAAAAATGTTAAGTGCCATGGGAAAAAATATTACAACATGTATGGATGGAATTCTATCCGCATCCTCAAAAAATCTCCCCGTATTTTAGATTCCATCCATGAAATGAAGCTTAAATATCAAGGATATTTATTTGTATTATTGAGAATGTCAAAGTTTTATAATGTTGAAAATGTCAAGTTGTGAAACATGAACCATTGTTTGTAGCTCATGAAACAAAACAACTCGAATTCGCAACAACAAGCACCTCAATCTCAAACGGAATTTGGTAGGTAACCTCTCTCAGCATAAATTCCTTACCGTGATCAAAATATTGAATGAAATGGAGTAAGAATTGGCATGTACCCCTTTTTTTGATAAGTTGTACATGTTGTTTGATCTTTTTATTTGGGATTCTTATTAAACCATCTCTATAATCAACATATGAATCTAAAGGAAATTCTAATTATTTAGTCATTGGACTGGTTCAAGGAATATTGAACAAGTTTAGCTAATATATTGCTATATTTTCATTAGGTTGTTGCAGGCTATGTTGGTTAATCTAGGTTAATATATATTACTTATGATATACTACTTTTGTATTATACATATATTTTATCCAGTAACAAGAAACAAACTCTCAGATACCATTATCATTCTCGCTACCTACCTAGCATGGCCACAGAACAACCACAACCATAGACAGATTCATATCAGTTGTTTGAGATTCATTGTTTAATAAGAGATGGTTGTTTCAATAAAATATCAATTTCACTAATTGTGATATGGAGTTTTATATACAAGGATTCCAGAGAACATGATATTTTCCATTTTAAAAAATTTGTTCAATAAGAGATGTTTGTTTCAGTAAAAACTCAATTTTAGGAATGCTTGTTTAAATAGAAACTAGGTTTCATGAATCCTGGAATTTTATATAAAAGGATGCCAGAGATAAGCATTTCTCACATTAATGGAAATGAAAGTTAGTTGGAGAATGAAATAATTTATGTTCATGGGTATAGGTATATACATTAATGACTTTTTCTTGAAGAGGATGGGGATTAATATATTTGTCTATTAACACAGTGCTTTTACATTAAGGCAATTTGTATATTTATTATTATTATTTTCGGTATGCCAAAAGGTTTACATTTTTTTTATTTTTTATAAAATATGTCAAGAGTGTAGGCAAAAAAAACCTTGTATTTTTTTTAATTCTTTGTAAAGTATAATTATTTTAAATTATTTGTAAAGTATGCCAAAAAATAAATTGTGTATTTTTTTATTGGTTTGTAAAGTATGTAAGAAGTTTTATTTCATACATCTATATTCATTTCAATTTTTTTATTCATTCCATGTCATACATCTTCATATGTCATACATCTATATTCATTCCAATTTTTTTATTGACTATATTCGAAATTAGTTATATGTTTTATTAAGAATGTTTAAATATGTAAATATTAGACATAAATAATTTTTAATTGTATATATTATATTTTTTTCAAAAAAAAATGTATATGTCTTGCATCTCTATTTATTCCAATTTTGTTTTGTTTAATGACTATATTGGTAATATAGTTATATGTTTTATTAATAATGTTTAAATATATACATTTTAGGGATATAATTTTTTTAAGTGCATATATTATATTATTTTCAAAAGAAAATGTATAAATTTTATTCGCATTTAAAATTTTGAATTTTTAAGTTTTAATATCCAACATGTAAGGTTTTAACCTTACAAGTGGTATCAAAGCTTCAAGCTCTCGCTCACACTTATTCCTCTCGGCGTCTTATTCCCTTACACTCTCTTGACTCATTGCATCCCATTCCCTACCCCCTCATTCTCATCAAATGCTCCATCTCTCGATTCTCTCTCACTGCACCTGGACTCCACCTTGTGCACACCATTTTCCTTTCCATGCTACTCCCACACCCTCACCAGGCATGTGTTCCTCCCTCTTGCATTTCCAAGTTTATTCCACCTTCAAACACTCCATTCCATCCAAATCCCACACTCTCGGATCTCCCTTCATTTACTTCACACTTCCCATACACCCACGACCTATGCACCATTACAGTGTCCATCCATCCCTCCACATTTTTCTCACCCCACTATACCCTCCATACACTACACTGCTCTACTCAAGCCTCCCCACCTTCATGCTCGTTGCTCTGCTCCCAATCCTTGTCCCTTCCCATTCTTCTTGTCCTCCACCTCTCCAACATGCGCATTACCTCAGCTCATCCCCTTGGATCATCCCACCTCTTCTTCCATGCATCCTTCTACCCAACAAACTCCTACTTGATCCCCTATTTCTACACTCACTCCTTCCACCTACATCGCTCCTCTCCTCCCAACCTCCTACATGACCTTTCCTCCACCATCCAACGTGCATTCCCCCACATAGTCACGTGCTCCCACCACTCCTTGTTACTGCGCTCTCCCTGCGTGCTTCCCTCACTCTCTCTACACACATCCCTTCATCATCACCCACCGCGTGCTCCCTTCTTTTCACATGCTGCACTCTCTATTATTTGCTTAAACATTCACACAAACTTCCCACTAAACCCTAAAAAAAAGTTCCATCATTTTTTCATATAAAATAAATAAAATATAATAATAATATTATTATTTAGTAATAATTATTATTATAATATTTATTTTAATATATATAAAATTTTCAAAAAAATCTATATACTAAACTATTTATATAGTTTATAAAAACACTAATAATGATAATAATAATTAATTACGCCTATAGGAGTTTTTTTTATGGAGGTCTGTTTTGAAAATTACTCTACCTGTTTCATCATCCCTTCCACCAATCCAATTTTCACGTGTGTCTTCATAATTTGCTAACGTATGTCCTCGTGATTTGCAGGTGATTTGCAGGTGATTTGTTGGTTCATTGTTACTCTTTCCCATATATTATGCCACATGTTTGTAGTCAACAAAGAAGGAACCACATGGAAATGATGGGCATGTTGTCTCTCTGTCAAAGTCCCTAAAATCCATTACTGTCTCGTTGTTGTGCGATTGATTGAATTCCTAAACATGTCTTTCAACTGACACATAGATGCTGGTCAATTTAATGAAGGGTTTGGGAGCCAGGCTCCATAAAATTGGTTTCTTTGGATATGGAAACTTAACAAATATTGTGCTCGTAGTAAAGAAATTCAGTCTTAGAATGAACCATTTTGTGGTGGATGGATCGATTTTGAAGATTTTAATGTAGCCATATATGCATCAGACATGGAAGGTAAGAAATTTTATTATGTTTTGTGGATATTTTGTTTTCTGTGGTTTAAAATATGTGCTAGGATTGGGATTGGGAGTTGAATCATGACGAAGAATGACTATGCACGACCAGTTGATATGACTTGTCAATTTCCCTTTTGTATATTTATTTCTTTTATTTTTATTATCATCAATATTATATAATATTTTCTATGTTGGAATAACTAAATGATAGATCAATACTCGATCAACCAAAATATTCCATAATAATGCATGTTGTGTTCAAAATGGAGATCATATGGTACAATCTCTGTATATACTTTTGAAAATAGTTCCCTTCTTTGAAACTATTACTTTGTAATTTTCTCATAAATATGTTCTTCAAGAAGTAACTTCCACTATGTTAGAATCAAAATGGATAAGAAATATGTCATTCTAGGGACCTGAATCCCTTGGAATCCTTTGTTGGCATCATTATCTTGTTAAGTTTATTATTGAGTGATATGTTGTTCTTTTTTCACATTTGCAGTCGCACACTTAACATGCATTCCAAAAGGAATTGCTATCAGAAAAAAATCACATTAGAGGAAATTTAAACTTAAAATGGGCCTCCCAAGTAAAATTAATAAAATAATAGTTAAAATAATAAAATAATATTTATTAATTTTGGAGGAAGAAAAGAAGAAACTACTTTTTTGTTCGTATTTTTGACATATATCCATGTGTTTTTACTCAAATTTCAATCAGAAGAGCTCGTTAGATGTGGAATTAAATTCTTCATCCAACGAGTACCCACTCAGCATACTTTTGATGGTCTCCGCTACCCAAAAACAAGAAATACCTAAAAAATTTGATGATGACATCATCATCACATTTTTTCAGGTATTTCTTATTTTTGGTGTAGCAAGGCCCATCAAAAGTATGCCAAGCGAGTACTCGTTGGATGCAAAATTTAATTCCACATCCAACAAGCTCTCATGATCGAAATTTCAGTAAAAACACAAGGAAATATGTCGAAAATAGGAACAAAAAAAGTAGTTTTTTTTATGATACCTATCCCTAAATTTATTTTAAAAAATTGTTTAAGAGGTGCTCCCTTTTTTAATTTTAAATAATTTTTATTGGCTAATACATGATGACATGGAATTTGTATTATTTTTGGAAGGCCCATTTTAATTTGAAATTTCCTCTAATGTATATGCCTCACAAGACTTCATTCCACTGTTGAATAGCATTGATGCAGCGAGATCTTTAGCTAAAGTTAAAATAATACTCTACCGTCAATATTTGTTATTAAAATATTATCATCATGTTATCTATTTTATTAAAATCTCATGCTAAAATTTCTTTGAGAGTAATCAAATTCTCTATCTTGTGAAAATCGCATGCTAATAAGTCTTTCTGGGTAATCAATTTATCTAATGTTTTACTAAGCAATGCCATGAATCTACATTTGTGGGAAATTATTGTAATTTACACTCTTTGATTTGGAATATTTTGGAATTGGTTGTCAAATATTTATTATATAATAACATAACATCTTCTTGTTATTTTTTTATAAATATGTGCGAAATATTTGTACATGGATATCATTTACTTGATGTTTGTCTATCAACGCTCTGTTATGTAGTGTCATGTTATGCGAGGTTTCTTCTAGCTCGTTCATAGGTTCTTTAGTTGACTCTCTTTTTGTTTGTTTCACATTTGAAAAGTTAGGAAATGTATATCACAACATGAAGAGTATCTCTCCTCTAGGTTGTTGCATTGATGTTATTATGAAAACATGAACTCTTCAAATGCAACGCAATAAGTTGAGCTTCATGTTCCACCTGAAAAACTTGTTTGACAAGTGAAAGCATTGATTCTATATGCAATCAATGCACAAAATCTTAGGGCAGAGACTTGTTGTGGTCTCACAATAAAGGTTACCTATCCTTTCAATCAATTTTTATCACTCTTAACATTTCATCTATTATGCCTAATAAAAAACATTAAAACTTTCTCTTAATATTGATCTGCATAGTAAATATGTCAATGTCCAATGACATCTACAAGAGCATAGGGAACCAAAACATTGTTAGCTTCAGCTTTATCTTCAATTGGAAAAAATACTGCCATCTTCAACTTCCATTGGTAGCCCACAAATACAATTGACTGCTTCATCGTTAACTGCTCAAAACCATAAGGGTAAGAATTAGATCAATGAAATTCATATTTGAGTTAAGTTATTTTTGTTTCTCTTTAGATATGAGACATAGTACTAGGATATAGAATTTTTTTTATTAGGTCAACATCTATTCTATTGTGTTTGAATATTAGGTCAAAAAATGCCTATTGTACTATGTTCGAATTTGAATTTGGTGGCGTTTGAATACGATTCGGCTTTCAAGGACAAACAAGCAAGCATCGTGCATAGTGAATGACTTGCGATTAGATTCGTGTATGCTGAGAACAAATTTCATTGTGGTGGATGTCACGAACAAGTGTGAATGTTAACATAGTCGTGGATTGTTCGCTAGTGAAAATTGGGTGGTTGGCAAGAAATGTGCCCAACCACCCAATTACACTATTGCTTCCAAGGAAAAAGGGATGTTTTTAGTACATCAGGAAATCAACACCCCTCGCCATATTATCTTGAAATATTATGACTAATGATACTTTGAGTAGATCTCAGGGATTAACAATAACAAATTTCCCAAATAATTTTATATCACAAAGTTTTGTCACTACTTTCAAATTCCAAATTATATCACAGATATTTTTTAATACAAATAATATGAAATGGGTATTATGTTATATTATTTATTTCTAATGTTCTTTTTCCAGTTTGATTGTTTTTTTTTAATTTAATATATGTAAATATATAATTTAATCATTCTTTATATTAAATTTAAATTAAATTAAATTATGTGAATAAAATTTAGAATTTAGAATTTAATAATTTGTGTGTATTAAATTTAAATTAATTTCAACTTAAATAAGTTCAAAATTAATGGCAATTATGATTTTATATTATAATTAATCATATTAAATTTAAATTGAATAACATCACTACTATATAAATTTAATAACATTACTTAATTAATTTAGTTAAGTAATATTGAGTAATAAATAACATTGATTAATTAATATCTTTATTTAATGACTTTATTTATATTAACTCCAATTTTGACTTTGTATATTAAATTACGGTTAAAACTGAAAATTATGTATTGTTTGGTTTATATATTGGTTTGCACTAATTATATGACTAAGTGGGTGGAGGTTGTGGCTTTGGTAAAACCCAATGATCAATCTGTGATAGATTTCTTATATGGAGAGATCTTCACCCGTTTTGGAGTACGTAGACAGATAGTAGAAAAGGGAGGACCGCAGTTTGTGTCACGTCGAATGGAGGACTTATTTTAGTAATACTATATTCAGCATTGAGTAACCTCACCATATCATACACAAGCCAATGGCCAAGTGGAAAGCACTAATAAGGTAATCAAGGAAATCCTTACAAAATAAGTAAAGAACCACCATAAGGATTGGGATAAAAGGATTCCAGAAGCATTATGATCTTATCGTACTACATGGTGCAACACTGCGTTTTTATCCCCATATGTTTTGGTGTACTCAAAGAATGTTTTTTTCCCTATTGAGTTTCAAATCAAAACCGTGAGAATAGCTATAGGGACAAATATGGAATTAACGAAGGCTCAGAAGAACTGATCAAATCAATTGAATGAATTAGATGAGAAGCACACCAATGAGATGGTCTATTCAACAATTATAACTATCCCCTTATTCCAAAAGAAGACAATGATTATTCAAGTGCATACAAGAATGTGAGGAGATCATAGCTCTATCGAGTTACATTTAGGTCAGAGGTGTTTCCTTCCGCTCCTGTAATTTATTGGATACTTTCGAGAGTGGACATAGAGAAAAATCTTGTCATGAATTAGGGAGGATCCAAAACAATCTCTTCCTTCCTTTCTTCTAATATATACCATTACTTAAAGTTACCAGGCATGAGCATCAGTATGTCAGAGGAAAATATTGAGGCATGGCCGCTAGATGTGAATGAATGTTTTAAAAAATTATGGGTGAAGAGAAAAAATTTCAAATCCAAATAAAATGGTTGTATAATACTTAGTTCGTTCACACTTTGTATTAGGTATTCTCCATTTTGATTTCTCATTATATGGAGAAAAGGATGTATCCACTCTGCATCAATCTTGGGTCTTAACAATCCACACAATAGTCACAATTGGCCACATTTTCAAATGGGGATCCATTTTATCATCTACTTTGGATCAAAACATCATTACAACACATAAACCAATTTAAGTACCTGCATGTTAATTGTATATGTCCTCTCATCTCTTTGATATTATGTGTGTTGCAAATTCATTCCCCGACGTGAAATGGTAGTGGAAGTCATCAAAACTAGTAAAACCAACATTGCATGTGTATTGTAACAATTTATGGGAATGGAAATATGTGATAAATTACCAAATAATATGCGATGAATTTATTTTAGCATTTTACACTCATACACATGACAATCCTACTCCATCCATGTATAAAACAACCTTTTATGTGATGGAAAACATCTATGATTGGTCTCATACTATGGAACACAATTATCTATGGATATATTGTGGATATGAACCTCCAAACATATTTCCACACTACTTATTGACAATATATTTCTATTGAAGATTGCATATCAATATTACATAAATATAGTGGGATCCATTTTGGAAAATAATAAGAAATCTAGGTGGCCCCCTTTGCCTCTAATTGCTAGAAGCTATGTGATAGAGTTTTCTAGAGATATGGAGAAGGAATTTCCATCTCTCAAAAATATTCATTTTGGAAACAAACTATTTAAGAGACAAGATTTTGAACTAGTAGTATATATGCATTTCCAATTATTAAATTTTGTTTCTTATACTCATGAAAGCAATGCAGAAGAAGAGGTTTATCGAAATCCTAACAAAACTCTAGAAGAAGTGTCATGTAAGTTGAGTGGAGGAGAATATAGTACAAAAAAATCCTTCAAGTTAAAATGGAAAAAACGAACGTATGAGGAAGGCACAAGAGGATTATTCCATGAAAAGTGATAAAGAACAAAGTAAAAAAGTGCAAGAAGAAAAGGAAAAGTCAAATAGGGTGCTAGAAAAAGCAACCAATAATATTGAAGAAGAGACCAAAAAGAAAAAGAACTTAAGATGAATAAATTAATGTTGAGGGTTTAGTAAATGTTCTTAAGGTCCGAATTAAAACATCAACCAAGGTTGTTTCACTAGCTCATGCACCTCCTTTTCCTATTCAAACCATAAATGGGAATTTGCCACTGCAGGGATTTGTTTTGTAAAAATTAACCGAGAAAAGAGAAAGAAATGCAATAAATGTATTTATTTGAGTTCAACAACAATATAAAGAAAATAGTGAAGAGAATATGAAAGAAGCTTAGTATGTTAAAGAATCTCAGTCAAACTAGGGTGAAGGTGATCACTAAGGTGAGCTTAATATCTATTGTTTCAAAAGATGAAATGATGAAAATTTTCAATTATGGATTATACTTTAGTTGATTTATATGTAATCATTTGTTATTAGTGTACATTTTGTGGGATTGTCATAGTTTTAGATGTTTAATTCTCATTGAAAAATATTTGAACGAATGGGTACTTGAATTGATTTCAAGATTCTAAGAATATGTATTTTCAAAAATAATTTACGACTTTTTGAAATTAACATTATTTATGTAAGAATAAAAAAAATAATAGTTTGAAACATACAATTCTATGTCATGTTTAGAAATAAAAATAACATTGGTTAATCAAAGAATTGAAAACATCTTGTTCGATGACATGCCATTTATTTACGAATGAATAGAACATTCGTTGAGTCAAAGCTGATTTTAAATATATAACTCCATACCAGGAAGAAATTATATTTCATATACCAAAATTTCATACCATTAGTCATTGGTTAAGTAATGGATATGTTCCCATAGTACAAGAACTATGGAAAATCATTGTAAATAAATGATGGCCACCCATTAATCACATACGTTATATCAATTGAACTTTGTTAAGTGGTGGAAAATTTTAAATGATTAGGACTTATATATCCATGTTATAAAAAAAAAATTCAAACAAATTTCTAATATGACACTAGTATAGTTTGATCAAATGAAAACAACCTCCTATTTTTTATGGAGATAGTTTGACAAAATCAAACATGTAATGGTATTACAACATACATACATGTTTTGTATGTCATAATCTCATTTGAGTCATTTCGAAAAGGTAATTGAAGCTTTTTCATGCAAACAACTTCATAAGTGAAATTGCTAAAACAAACTCGTGATTTTATGAAAAATAGCTTCAACCAATAGAATATATCATGATTTTACACCTCCACCTCCTCCCTCCTCCTCCTCCTAGACCGCCCCAACCCTCCTCTTCCCGTCTCCCTCCTCCACCCCCTCCCTTCTCCTCGTCCTCCCTCCATTTGTCTCCTGCATCTTAATTGTATATGTCCTCTCATCTCTTCGATATTATGTGTGTTGCAAATTCATTCCCCGATGTGAAATGGTAGTGGAAGTCATCAAAACTAGTAGAACCAACATTGCATGTGTATTGTAACAATTTATGGGAATGGAAGTATGTGAGAAATTACCATATAATTTGTGATGAATTAAAATTCAAGAAGAAAAGAAAAAGTCAAATAGGGTGCCAGAAGAAGCAACCAAAAATATTGAAGAAGAGATCGAAAAGAAAAAGAACTTAAGATGAATAAATTAATGTTGAGGATTTATTAAATGTTCTTAAGGTCCCAATGAAAACATCAGCCAAGGTTGTTTCACCAGCTCATGTACCTCCTTTTCCTATTCAAATGATCAATGGGAACTTGCCACTAGGGGGATTTGTTTTGTAAAAATTACCCCAAGCAAAGAGAAAGCATTGTAATCAATGTATTTATTTGTGTTCAACAACAATATAAAGAAAATAGTGAAGATAATATGAAAGAATATTAATATCTTAAAGAATCTCAGTCACACTGGGGTGAAGGTGATCACTAAGGTGAGCTTAATATCTCTTATTTCATAAAATGAAATGATAAATTTTTTAAATTATGGATTAAACTTTAGTTGATTTATATGTAATTATTTTGTTATTAGTCTACATTTTGTGGGATTGTCAGATTTTTATATGTTTAATTGTCATTGAAAAATATTTGAACGAATGGGTACTTGAATTGATTTCAAGATGCTAAGAATATGGATTTTCAAAACTAATTTACAACTTTTTGAAATTAACTTTAGTTAAGTAATAATAAACAAAATACTATTTTGAAACATACAATTATATGTCATGTTTAGAAATGAACATAACATTGGCTAATCAAAGAATTGGAAGAATATTGTCGTATGATATGCAATGTATTTACGAATGAATAGAATATTGGTTGAGTCAAAGTTGATTTTAAATATATAATTCCATACCAAGAAGAAATTCTATTTCATATACCAAAATTTCATACCAATAGTTATTGGTTAAGCAAAGGATAAGTTCCCATAGTACAAGCACTGTGGAAAATCATTGTAAATAAATGATGGCCACCCATCAATTGCATAGGTGATATCAATGGAAATTGGTTAAGCGGTGGAAATGTTCAATTTTAGTTTGTTACAGTATGTTTTTGAGTGTGCCAGTATTTGCAGTTTTCAATAAGGAGCAGAAGTGATCTACATGCATGAAAATGGGGTACAGTTTGCAAGAATGAAATGAAAAAAAACATAGTGGTGAATGGTACTTCTACTTTAAGCTTGCAGTTGTAGGAAAGCTTTGTTTGTATTATGTGGTTGGTTTCATCATGAAGAGTGTTTTTCTCTGTATGAGCAAAATGAGTTGTAGGGAGAGAGGTTGCACATATGGTAAAGAAAGGAACTTGGTTTGTAGGTTTCAATAGCATCGCAGGGAGGGATCCATCCCCAGCCATAGCTAGATGTTTGTATTAGATTCTGCCTCATAAAAAAATTTAGCGTCAAGCAACAAAATCAATGGATTTTCAAAAAGTGTTCACCATGGGAAATTCTGGAAGCAAAAAATTGTATACTTGTAATGGACCTGCTACTTGAATCTTGACATCCGAAATTATAATTTTGCATTGGTTTCAACATTTTATAGGATTTGGTTATCTTCCCATCAAATACAAATTAAATCCATTGATTTTGTTGACCATTCGTTAGGTTCATGTCAATTTCGCTGAATTTTTTCCAAGACTCAAATATTTTCTCTAAGTTTGTCAAATCCTGTCACTACCAAATATTAGCCTCCTAAGTCTCATTATGTATTTATTTTTCAAAATTCAAAGTATCACTTATTTTTCTTCTCTCCATTTAAAGTTTCAATAGTTGCCTTTTTAACTTTTACCTAATCTCACTTAAATTAAAGAATGTATTATGTTATTTTAAATATAATTTTTTTTTAAAATATTGCTATTATGATTTTATATTTAATATAAAACAAAACAGTGGCAATATTTTACCCAACCAAAAATCCAAAGTATAATTTGAAGGTCTAATTCACATGTCACGATATTAGTACAAAATAAATGGGTTTTTATTACTATTTTTTAATTTGCATCTGCCATCACTTATTTTATTATTTGCTCTTTGAAATGTTTGGTAAAAATTAAATTAGGCCAAGTTTCGTTTATGAGTAAAAAAAAAGGTATGTCAAACCAAAAATATATGGTTTGGACATCATCCTTCACAGTTTGTTTATTTCTCCACAAGTCGAATAAAAAATTCCACTCTATATGTCAAACCCCAGATTTATTTTAAATCCATAATTTTCATCTTTAGTTTTGGAATTCTTGTAAAACTTCATTCGGGTGTTGATCTCCAAGCCCATAACTCCAAGCTAGAATCTGAGCTAAAGAGTCCTTCCTCCATTTCTCAAAGCACTCACACTAAATTCCAAGGGGGGAAGTCCAATGAATTTCGTATGATCAACGTGTTGGTTCAATGAACATATACCCATGTTTAAAATTCCATGCATGTGGGATAATTCCCATGATGTAAAAAAATGCATCATGCATTCAAAGACCAAAAGTGACAAGTATGTTGGGTAAATGTATTATTGATGGCACTAAAGGAGTTACCATTTTCCATGGAACTTAGCGCAACTATAATAGTTCTCCCAAGTGTTATATAAGCACTAAACCATCAAAGTTTTATAGCTTAATTCTAGTGAAAGGAGATGAGAAAAGTATTCGATATGTATAAATGCTCACAACACCTAAGGAAGATCCTACTAAATTATTATATGCTACCTGTCATATGTCATATAGTGCAGTGACCAACTATGAAGGTGAAAACTAAGATGTAAGTTAAGTGTCAAAGGAATATACTTAGACCTATCAAGTGTCAAGATGAAGCTCCCAAGTGCAGATGTTAAAAGTATACTTATACCTTATTCAGTGTCATGAATAAATATTACAGAGGAACTAATTTTGAGATGAAGTGATGAGTAGCAGTTGCACGTGTTTATTATGAAGATTGATTGGATGCTAAATTGGATAATTTATGATGAAGTAATGGTCATATTGGAATGACCTTAGAGAGTAAGAGAGTTGGAGATCTTGCAAATTGATTATCAAGGAAATTGATTGAGAACTTGTTGGACTTGAATATTTGTGATAATTTGAAGGTCACCTTATGCACTAGTGTAAAACTTCAAAAAAATCTCTAGAAACCTTTTCTTGACCATCATTGTAGCTAGGGTTTTCACCCTAGCTGGTGCTGATGTGCACCTACTAAGGAATCTGGAATCCTTAGTAGCAGTTCGATTAAACAAAAATTAAACTGGAAAGTAAAAAGCTAAGCTAAGACAGTAAAAGTAAATAACTGGAAGTAA
>LPNX010078735.1:4410-15315 GCA_001517045.1 Pseudotsuga menziesii | reverse complement strand
ACATTACTTTTTTCTATGAAGAAGATAGACTAAGTAGTCCAAGAACAAATTAAGTTATTATCCTTTGACATGATTTATAATTTAGGCCATTATAGACTTTTCTTGACTTATAAGATTCGCATTTATAAATCTGAATTATGTGTTTAGTAGGCTTAGCTCGCTCTAAGTACCAACTAGCTTTCACATGTGAAAAAAAAACTTTTATACGAAGAAAACCTACCGGAGTACTGAACAGGCTTACTGGCAGCGGGTCCATGCTAAGTAATAACTTTAAACAAGGAATCCTAGTAAGTGCAAGTAAACCCGTCGAGGTATTGAACAAGGTCACTAGCACTAGGGCTATGCTTTCATGGTACCAAGATAAACCCACCGAAGTACTGAACAAGCCTACTGGCAGTGGGGCAATATCAGGTAAAATAGGTCTAGTTAATGCATTACTAGGCACATGGTTCATAAAGCAAAAGAAAAGATTAAATAAACAAAGCCGAAAAAGAGCAATACATGTTTAGGACAATTATTCATCATGTCATTTAAGAATGGTTGTAAGTTGTACTTGGGAATCTATCATCTACTTCAATAATATATATGATATAATTATTCTTGAAATGGGACCCATATCTATAGAAATCTCACGAACTCGAGAGTGAACTTAAAATATTCTTTAGATGACAAGATATCCTCAAAATGAGGCATGGATTAATTGTTACTCCTATGGAATTTTTCACATCAATTATACTCTTGTTATTCGTATAATCCTCTTTAGCACTGTTATTTTTTATGAAAATATATATCTGAATCATCCCCTTCTATTAGATAGTATTTCTTTTCTTACTAATAATAGCAGCATTCTTAGAACTATTTGTTGTATTTTTTGCAACTCGGCCAAGTTTTCTTTGATGGCTTGAGGACATGCCATATATTTGGTTGGATGGAAGCTTAGAAAGTTTATGAATGATTTTTTTTACTTTCTGAATGTTTATAGAAAGTTTTGTTTATTTTTGACAAAAGTATAGATGTTTTTCAGGAAAATGCAATTAACGGATAACTGTTAATCTGTGAGGAACAATGCAATAGAGGTTTACTAAAGATGATTTATATTTTGTTGTCATAACCCATAAAGTTTAATGCATAATTAGTAGTAGTCAGACCTAGTAAGGATTATTTTTTAACAAAAGGGTCCGTTTGAAGGGTCGAATGAAGGTTCGTTTGAAGGTGCGAATGAAGTTTCGAATGGAAGGTCAAATGACGCTCGAATGAAAATTATATCGTTATAAAGGCATGCTATTAAAATGTCAAATCCTTATGGATTTATGGGGAACTATTTTAATTGGTTGCATCATATTCATAACTATTGAGCCTTATTCACATGCTTACACGCGTATTATGATTTTATTAGGACTAATTTCGACCTATGATTTTGATTACGATTTTGGAATATGTGATCTCGTGTAAACTCTATATGAGTGCGATATGATAGTATGGTCTTTTTCAATTATCATTACACTATCAGTATCTTTATCCTCTTACCTAATTACATGCAGGAACCATCAAGTGACCTATAATCTTGTTAATTTGGGTTATTATGATTTTGAATGCATCTTTATGGAATTGGATTGAGTAATGTATTCAACCTGTCCAAAGTTTATCTTTGGATGTGATTGAATCTACTAAAACCCTACGAATTCATTAACACATGCATCCTTTTTTACGACACATGATTCAAGATTTTCCATGATGGCATGATCATTTAAACATGCCAAGTCTGTTCCCGTGATCATTAAATCACCTGAATGGATCACGTTTTAAACTGGCGCCCTTGTGTATTCATTCCATTCTGTCGTCCTCGCTCATGTTCATTCTCACAGAGCTGTTTAGCCACCATTTTCCTGTATCCTCTGCAAGCCTCGCAGCTTTTACTCTATGTGAACAATGCCTAACCACCTTGAGCCTGAAATCTACCAAGATTTGATCCAGATGCCTGAATTTTTAGAATGCAGGGAGGTTTTCTTCCGCGCAGGATGGAACCCATTTCTACATATTCTGTAGGGGTCCGACGAAGAAATTTCACTGATTTTAGTGAAAGGATTTGATGGGAAAATGGATCTGGTTGGTCATATCCTTTTTCCAGTCACTAAAGAAACCATTGTAGTTGCAACAAAGCTCCCCAGAGAAGGCATTTGATGGAATAAACATTTGTTTCTTCCACGGTCAACCTACGATTTCACTCTTAAGTCGGGTTACCAGTACGTTGCAGGTGCTAAAGGATTTCACCGAGAGTGGATTAAGATAGATTATATCAACCCTCTAATCATTATTGTCTGCCTCATCACCTGCGAGGCTATGTTTAATGTTTTAAAATATTATCATCTTCACTTATTAGCCCATTTTGTTAATCAACAGCTCCTCAATTTCCCATTTTATTTTTTCAAGAGTTTGGAGAAAATGTCAAATCAGGTTAGAAAGAACACAATTAACCGTAGGGGAAGTTTGTATCACCATAGTTTGATTAAAATCCTAATCTTGCAATAGCTCAAAGAGAGAAATCAAAATTGGGATAATTTTGTGTTTGAAGTCCTAAACCCTCACCTAAATATTCAAAAACACCCTAGGCGTGATCATAACTGTGAATCCAGTTAAAAACCTTCCATAGAGAATAAAAGCCACAAAATTTTCCACATTGACGATGATATACCAGAAACAAGTTCCCCTTCCCGTTCACCTGCCTCTCTCAAACTCGTGTCTGCTGAATTTTTACCTTTTCCCTGAGCTTGCACCAGGAAATAGAAGGCAAAGTCTATCCAGTCCACTATTCAACCCATCGTTTAGACCACAGTTCAGCCCATTGTTCATGCTGGTCATCCAAAAAGTGATCCCAAAGTAGATAACCATGTGACTGATTCATCTTTGTTCACATTGGCTAGTGTTTCAGCCAAACTGCTCAAAGATGTTGCTTGTAAGACTGTCCCTACACCTAATCAAGACATGAGCGTTGAAATACAAATCCCCTCTATTGATCTTGAGACACCATCTAGGGAATTGAATCTACCCCCAGAATTCAAGAAGCCCAAAGAAACATCCACTCCTCATCATCCAACTATATACCAATTAACTCAAGAATTGGCACGATGGACAAGTCGCAATGAGGAGTACGCCAAGATAATTGCAGATCTTCGACAAGAGAATAAGGAATTGTGTCTTCAATTTAGGACTATAGAGGACCTTAACAAGGCCATTACTTCTTCACATGACTCTCGACAGGAGAGGCATGCTATTTTAAAAGCACGGGTTAGAAAGTTGAAATTTAAGTCCCCTGTTTCATCAGCTAAGTTGAAGGCAGCTGCTGACGCAGCTCTGCCTTCTTCCTAACTCCATTTTTGCTCATAGGGACTTGGCATCTCTTCGGTTTGGGGGAGTGTTGATCGCGGTTTTGTCACTATTCTTGACTTGTAATTTACTCTTTTGGAATTTATTTTGTCACCTTTTTGACATATTTCTTGTCATACATCCTACCATTCAACCCCAGGTATGAACGCATTTGGAATTTATGAAAGTCTTGGGTTATTTCTATTATTTCATGATTTTATTAAGAAATTCAATTATAATAGGAAATATGTATGATCTATGAATTTACTTTGCAGATTAGAGTCTTTACACAAGCTAACATTAGGTGTGCATTCATGCTAGATATGCATAAAGGATATCCAGCTTGCCATTCACCCTCCCGATCAGCCCACACGCTGTTAGTCGGCATATTCCTAAGTGGTTAAAGTATGAAATGGTTTTGAGCAGATATTTTTCCCACGCATTGATTCTATGATGGTCCTTTCTCTAAGAAGGCTCACCACCCTGCCTTAACCATTCGACACCATTATCCAAGTCCACGTCCACAAGAATCTATATGTCGTAGGATGCACGAGGAGAACCGACGCGCATGATAGGAGGAGGAAGACTACGCGTTGTCGTGTGGTTGTTTGTTTTCCATTAAGACCAACTATTTTAGGAGTAGTTGACCACTGAAAGGGTCAAACCTCTATCCTTGAAAACATTATATATAGTCGCCTCCAAGTGAGAGTAGAAGTTAGCTAGTTTGTAATCTGTTAGTCAACATTAGAAGAAAAGCTCTGTAAAAAACTATGTTCTACATATTAATATAAGTTTTATTTTCACTGCATATAAATTTTATTGTTCCTGTGAGTGATTGATTAGCACTCCACCCTGATTGCTGAGAGGGCCCCTCAACAACGAGCAGTTTCTATTCCTATGTGTGTTCTTGTTATCTCCTTTCTCGCAGATAAGTAGTTTCAATTATTGTTTTATTTATGCAAATTGGTTTCCTGTTAGTTTACATTGTTCATTTCTTTATTTCTTGCAGCGTATATTCCATTATGAGTAATGTTGTGTTGTTATTATAGTTTATATTTCTTTAATTAAAGCAATCGGTTGCGTCCATAGTTTATCTCTAGTTTCCTTTCCAGTCTTTTTCCAGCTTGTACTTTAGTTTTATATTGATAATTACATAGAGTTGAATTGCTTTCATATCTCAGATTCTGTTTATAGTAGTTTTAGTTTTGTCAATTCTGATTTTACTGTAGATTTACTTTAGTTATACCGTAGTTATTTCATAATGCAACAAACAATAGTTTCTCTATAATCAGGAATTAGCATAAGTCTTTCCATTGTTACTTTAATTATTGAATAGGATCAATTACTGTCCTTGATGCATCTTATTCTCGTGTGCATGAAATAAGTTGATATTTAGATCATCTAGGCTTTTTATTTCCCAATTTTCCATTATTTTCCTCATACGGACTATCATTCAGACCACCCGTTTAGACTGCCATTCACTCCTTCGTCCAACCTTTGATATTTCCCATTCGGTCTTAAACCTGTTTAAAGTTCTATTTCTTAGGCTTTTGAATTATGTTTTGTTTTATAATTACACAATTCTTATATCTATAATTAGGAACTTAGTCTAGATCATTTAAAGTATTTATTAGGTCCCATCCCTATCTTTCACTTCCTTTTTACCTTAGTATGTGTTGAATTGTGTTTTGTTTTGTCTCTTTTGTTTCTGATTCTTGTTCATTCACTATTGTTGTAATGTTTGGTAATTAGATATTTATCTTAGTTTAATTGATCTTTATGTATATTGAATCTAGGATTAAACATGTTAATTTCTAGAGAAACGTACCAGTACTTTGTAAATTGATCATAGCATAGGACTTGTTTCCTTCACTGTGTGGATGCTGAAATTTTCATAGAATTTTATTTAGAGAATAGATCTTTATTAAGTTTTCTACTTGCTTCTTTTATTAATTTTTTTGCTTGTTTTTGAGTCATATTTTCTTCACACATGTTTCATATAACAAAAGTATACCTTTAACTTTCAAGTAATTACTAAAGGAGTTTTGTTTCTTAATTAATAGGTTAGTTGTTCATAATATCCTTTTCTATTAAAGTCATTTGCTTATGGAATAAATCAAAATGTTTACTATCACCTCTAATTGGACACTACTTAGCTTGCATATATTTGTAGAAGTTATGTTATATCTAATTCCATTCAGTTTCTTTATTTATTTCTAAAGCCATTTTGATACACCTCCTTCTCCAGTGCCGATAACCATGAATGCATATCCTCAGAACTATCAAGGAAAGTGGAGCTAGATAAATTGATTCAATAACTGTGCATTTGTCAAACCACATGTATAGTTTAGTTATTGGGTTTCTTAGATTAATAATCATAATATTTTATTACATAGCATAATCTTTTGTAAGAGCTCTAATTTTGTTCCAAACCTTTCTAAGTCACATATTAAGAAGTAGAATAGTTAGTACACTATAAATAAGTAGTTTACTTTCTTAGAATAGTGTTATTTATAAAATACGTAGTTTATGGTTGATAGAGTAGAGTAGTATAGTTCGATACTTCTCTAATCTAGTACATGTGTCCCAGCCTTATTACCTTAGTAGTTAAATTTCCAGAGTTTGATTCAGTTTTTCATTTTGAAAGATCTTTCGATCTTTTCTTTATTAAAATATTTCCACGACACCGTGGGAACCTTTATATGTTCGCATATATTTTGTATCATCTGTAAGATTACAAATCTCGGTCGATAATTGAATATTTGGTGAATTAATTAAGACATTATAAAAATCAACATTTTTGGTGTCGTTGTTGGGGAGTTGTTCTGTAAGGTAGAATAAGTAGAATCCCCTTATGAAGTTTAGCAATAGGATGGTGGCATGGGAGCAGTAAGATGAGAGGTAAGAACCTGCGCATCTATTATAAAAGGCACACTCAAATTCAGTAGTAATAGCGGTATTATAGGATTTATTTTTAGTTTAGCTTTTCATGAATAGACTTAGAGATTCAAGGGGTAGATACATTAGAACTAGCTCCCAAAACCTTGTTAAAATTCCTACTAACCTTTATGGGGGATGAAATACCCCAACCACTAACTCAATAGAAAGGTATCAAAGAACCCACATAGGAAGTAGTTCTACTTAGAAACCTAAATACTTTATAGGAGAAGCCATAGACGATGAAGTAATCCCGGCGGGAAATCCTAAAGACCCAATTTCTGAAGAAGTCCGAGAGGGTCAGCCATTGGAAATCCTCAATCCTCCACTAGTGCAAAAACAAAATGATACAACTTTCTCATTAGTAGGGGATCCTAACTTTGTTAATTTCATTGATCCTACCCAGGTACAAGCTCTCTTTGGCAGCTCAACAAATATAGTTATTTCACAGATTGAAACCTCCACAGTAGTACCTACCATCCCTATAGCACCTAAGAAAAGCATAGTTGATCTTAGGAATATATCCCCCGAAAAATAACATTAGGACGCCCCATTATCACCTTGAGAGGATCCTCCTAGTTACACACTCTTTAGGAATCAAAACTACATGGAGATACGGGGAGAGAATGGAGATCATGAAGAGGTTAGAAATGATGAAGGGGAAGGAGAAAATCGAACTGAGACTACCTTCGGGTTCCCTATTTTAGACACTTGACAAGCCACTACCTAAGGAATCCTTTGATAATCTTAGACAGAATATGGGATTAATTCCCTTACAGAAATTGTAGAGGAGTAAGCAGTCTCAGGGGGAGATATGATGAAGGGGGGAGTTGTCAAAAACAAGAATGACAGGAAATCCTCAATAGAATAACAGGTTATCCTTTGTTATTGTTGTCAAAGGGTGAGAATGTTTAGATGTTTCCATCAATTCCAAAGGGGGAGATTGTTGAGAATATAATTGTCATTGATGTCAAAGGTGTTCACGAATGACAGAGGAATAACCTATAGATATGGTAGCAAGATGAGCTCAACAATGACAAAGGAAAATAAGTAATAGGGTTGATGAAAAGGATTGATTGATTATCTGATCAATCTACCTAAAAGAGACAACATGAATTAATCAATTAGGTCATTGATATTTCATGAATGGAATATGTTTTAGAATAACCTTGTTGCAGGTTTTTGGATCAACGATCGATCACTGTAAGGATCAATAATAAATGAGACTTAAGTATGTGCAAGATTAGATGGTTTAGATCATTGGAGAAGAAAATCCATGGATGAAAGTTGATTTCACATATTAGAGTTACATCTGAGATAAGTCTAAACCAAACTCCCATACGAATAGGAATCATGTGGTGGAGATTAGGCATGGACGAATATGAAAGACTAAAGAATATTTCATAGATAAAAGAGTGAGGAGGATAAAAGGTGATTTGGGTTGCGAAATCATAACTAATCGCTAGATATTGGATTGAGATCAACGGTCGAGATCGATCATCAAATTATATTGATGGTGCATAGTGATTCCACTGGGTGGAATAGCGCGGTTTGGGAAACTTTTGATATGCACGGAGTGTTTATGAAATTCGCTTCATCATATTTGAAGTCCATCTTTGATCTGGTGGAGACACAGATCTTATGGTCCTTAAGGATTTGGTTGTTTTAACTAGCAATCATGTTAATGGTTTGCTTGGCTGTAGAATAAACGAAATTGTAATGTATTTAAGATTCGTCGGACAATAAATAAACAACTATTTGCTTGCTGAATGGATCAGTTATTGGACCGGAGACTCCTACATGGCATCAAGTACATGGACGGTCCGGATCAGTCATGAAAAATACGGAAGCCGATTTTAAGAAGATCGACGATGGTGAATGATTTCCATAGAAAGAGAAGAGAAGATCGTGACTAATCTGCATTAGGTCATAGATCAACGATCAGTATTGAATCCATAAGTAAATCTACGGTGTTGAATGATTTCTTCACAAAGAAAAGTGAGGATCCACAATCCACATTAAATCACAGATTGATAGCTAGGAGTGAACCCACAAAGAAATAAACGGTTTAGAAGAAAGGTGGAAAGCAGAATACAAAATGCAGAAGATGAGAAATCAAAGTCTAAAATAATATGGGTTTCTGCAACCCAGAATCCGCTAGTGGAATGCAAAAAGAAGAAAGACAAAGGCGGAGAATCGCGAAAAGACTTTGGTAAATGTCACAGTTTCGCAACCTAAAGTCTGCCAGCGGAATGCAGAAGGAGGAAAGCGAAAGGTGAAAAGAGGAAGGCGGAGAATTGTGAAAAGATTTTGAAAAATGTCACAGTTCTGCAACCTGCAGTTTGCGATATCAACGGTCATGAAGAGCTTGAAAGAGATCAATGGTGTGGAATGGTTGAGGAAAAAAGCTAAGTACAAAACAACATTTTTAGAAATGTCATAGTTAGGAAATCCACTTACCACATCCTATATTAGATATATGGTCAGGAAGAATCCCGATATAAAATAAAACAACTCAAGATGGTTACGGAAATGGAGAATGTGGAAGGTCACAACTAGAAGATTCATGAAGAGGAACAATCAATGAAATGGTGCAATGGTGAAGAGATGCGTTCGCAGGAAGCGTGAAGGTATTTATTAATAGAATAATTGAAGGAAAGAAATTGTCTCTATGTTTGTGAATGACAGAGTCCAACAAGTGAATAACAAACAGATAAAAATCAGTCTAGGGTGGCAGGGTGGTGCTAGGAAAGGATATAATTCTACAAAGGGTGTTTTAGCATCCTTGTATGTTGGAGAAGGAATAAGTCAGGGTGTTGTAGCATCCTTGTCTATTGTAGTAGGAAAAAACCTAGGGTGTTGGATCATCCTTTTCTGTTGTAGTAGGCAGAAACTCGGGGAGTTGTTGCATCTTTTCTGTAGCAACAGATAAAGAAATTTTCTAAATTCATTTGTTTTTAATGAGTTTCAATTGGTGGTTTATTTTTTGAAGTTTCCACGATAAAACTTGTGTCTTAACCTGTTTGATTCATTTTTTGTTTTTTATTTTAAAAGAAAAAGACAACACTGATCCATCCCTGCCTCTCAGTATTGTGGGATAATCCAACATTTGGTATCATAGTAATAGGTCAAGGGTTCAAGACTCACTCGGCTCACACTAGGGGGAATATTGTTGCACATTGGTTTCAACTCTACTCGTGATTTTCGGACATGGACTAACCGCCTACCAATATCCTAACTCTGGCAACTGTAGACGATATTGACACCAATAGGTTTTGGTTTAACAGCAACCATGATTCCAACACCATTAAGCCATAGTACCCCTAAAGGATGACCAAAGGGTCCAACCATGACCACCATTGCTCAATAGCACCCCTCCTGGTAAAAAAAATTGCCCCTCTCTCCCTGGGCTACACCTGAAGGTGCGTTGGGTATAGGTGCAGCGTAACAATAACTAAACTCTAGAAACCCAACCTAATCAATTGCAACCAATCAATTTTTGAAATTGTGAAATTGCTTCAAAAATAATAATTTCTCCTCAATCTTATATACTTTTAAAATTCTTGCTTTTGTACTTGCAAATTTAATGATCAAAATTGTAATTAATTAATTTTTGACATTGTTGAAGTTGAAATTTTGATTAAAAAAGTACAATTTTTATAATATTTGAATTGTTGAAATTGTAACTTTTGATCATTGAAATTACAAACAATTAACTATTGAAATTGCAATATTTGGTTGGTCATATTACAATTTCTCATAAAAATTTGAAACAACTTTAACTTTTCATTTCCTAGAATTGCAATTCATGATCATTGAAATTGTAGTCAATCAGTTGTTGAGATTGCACTTTTTTGTTGTTGTGATTTCACACTTTTTTTTACAAAACGTGAATTCTTCTCAATTATACTTATTGAAATTCTCAAATTTGTAATCTGATTTTCAAAAATTTTGTTACAATATTTTCGAAAAGTAATCATTCATTTGCATGTGAATGTTAATTTCAAATTCCATTAAATTGATTATTATAGTTTAATGAATGATTGAAAGACAGAATTGAAGAAATGAATAACAAAAATATCCCATCAATCAATTGTTGAAATTGTGAACTTGTTGAATTTAAAATTTATGAAGGATTCATAAAATCTAGTTAGCTCTTGAATATCCAAAATGTTGATCGTTTGAATAAATTAACATATTCCAAATATTTTAGATGTCTATTTATAGATTCTAGAAGTAACTAGATTTTATGAATCCTTGAAACATTGTGATTTCAACAAATTCACAATTTCAAGAATGAAAACGATTGACAAGAAATTGCAATTTCAACAATTACAAATTCATAGTTTTTTAACTTCACAATCATAAAATAAAATTGGAACATAAAGGACATCAAAGAGGACTTTCTTTTTTTCCCTCAACCATAAATATACTTTCAAGGGTTAAATCTAGGCTTTTATCTATGTATTATAGCTTGTAATGTAAGCCAAATCCAAGATACTTGTACAAATTAACATCCTCTAAATTGTTGTTGAAAAACTAAAATTAGGTTATTTCTTGGTCATAACCTTTTAATCTTTTAATATTAGCTTGACATTTACTAAC
>LPNX010078725.1:9971-21308 GCA_001517045.1 Pseudotsuga menziesii | reverse complement strand
CTTTCAACACGATACATTCACTACATTTACTGAATTTAGTGTTCTTTGAGAATGCCACATCTGGAAAATGAGTATTCCAAATCTTGCTCATTGTTGGTTATGATATTGATGGAAAATTTAGCTCTTGAAGAGCCTCGTTCATCTCTTTTAACAAAGAACTTTGGGTGTATGTTGATGGCAACAATATTAAAGGAGCAGATGTTCCATCTTCTTCAACTTGTCGTGTTTGGTTCGGTGAAAAGTCTGAATTATCCATTACAATTTTGTGCAATATTTCTATGGCTGCCACAATATGTGCACGTGGTTTGCATTTGTTGGTGTTACCATGAATTCCTTTGACATGTCCTTGTTGGAAATTATGTTGGTAAGTATAGAAGGTGCTTTTAGGAATATTATGTATCTTGTACCATGCTTTATTACAAATAATATCTCCATTAAACCTCATGTCCTTTACTTTCCTAATAGTAGGAGGTAGGCCATGGCCATGGCTCTTTGACATGATTGTGTTGGAAAGGAGTGAATTCAAGACAAATTCCCTAATGTCATTTTTTTAAAAGAGTTTCATACCCCTTCTAGTAGTTTCAATGGATTTCCTATCCACATGTTGAAGACAATCTTGTTTGCAACATTCATCCACTGCTAAAAGTCGGATTTCTTTCTCTTCATCTCTTTGTATTTGAAAGTTTCCAACTTTTTTTGTAGCCACAACTCGTTTAATCCTTTTATATGGCCTTGTTGCGTGCATAGAAATTGAGTCTGGGTATTTTTCATTATAAATATAATCATCCCATGTGTTTAAAGGACTTGTGTCCTCTATAAGATCCCATACCGCCATTTCCTTGGGTGCCTCCTTGAAATTTTCATTCACCCTTAAAATCTCACCTTCATTGTCCACCAACTTATTTATTGGCCATCTAACCAAACAATGTATAGACTTGTCCCCAATCCTACATCTTTCACAATTTCTATCTATGTCTTCCACAAAAACACTAAATTCATTTTCACCTAACATTTCACCCTCAACCATGTAATTGTCACGGACATTAACTATGATCCCTTTGGCAATGCGCATGCTTGTTCTTGTGCATTCATGTGTAAGAGAAACCTTTTTACATGTGAATGTAAGCCTATCTTGGGGAGTATTTACTGGATGATCATGACAATGAGGTTCCAAATCTGATTCTGGCCAAATCTCATAAGATCCCAATGCACCCCCTAATGTACTATTCTCAAATCCTATTGGATGTGGCAAAAGAGCATCATGTTTTAACACTTTCTCAATGTTAACCACTATGGATCCCTTTTTCACCATCCTGCCATGCACCTTATGACTAATCTCTGTATTGAATATGGAGCCTTCACCCACCTTCAATCCACATTGCAAAAGATCTACCTTGTCTCCAATAGAAAATGCAGAAGAGACATTTGCACCTACATAGAAAATTAATCAAACTTAGTATTTGCTCAAAAAAAACAAGCAATGTACTATCAAAAACACTTAACATGTGCTTCAAGATTTTTATTTACCTTTGTTATGCCTCAAATATATGATCTCCCATGGATGTAAGTCCCCTTCATCGACATCTTCCACAATCAAATGTGGTTCAATGACATCAATTATCAAAACCATAACATATCCTACATTAAGCCTTTGTCCACCATAATGAGTTGTAGTCTCTGTAGATTCAGCCCTTCCTAGTCCAACAACTTGACCATTAATTAGGAGGTCAACATAGTCTCCTCTTGTCAAAATTATATTTTCCATTGTAACTCCTCCCAATTTTTGTAACACATTTGAATTGTAGTTTGTAATTACGGTTAAGTCATATGAAGTGTATGTTCAAAAAAGTAATATAGTTGCAATAATTCAAAACAATAGGGTAGCCCTTTTGTATGCCACGAAACATTGTTCCCCTACATCTTGTGCACGCTAGCAAAAAAGAATTTACATATAAATTACACAAAATATATATGAAGAGATAACAATAAGAGATCCAAGAATTATTAGAGAATGATAGATATCAACTCCAATAAAACCACCAAATTCCTATTTGACTTTGGACATGGGACTTATATTATTGATGTATGTGTATGAATGTGCTGGAAATCTAGCTAGAGTTAGCTTTCGTTCTTAAAATGTTGCACGTTGAATGAAAGTTAATGTGTGTTAGTTTTAGTAATGTAGTTTTTCATCTAACAAAATCACTTTGTCATCAATCACATTACAACATGACGGAAATCTATCTGTGTTAGTTTTCATAATGTAGTCTTTCATCTAACAAAATCACATTGTCATCAATCATATTACACCATGATGGAAATCTAGCTGTGTTAGTTTTCATAATGTAGTTTTTCATTTAACAAAATCACACTGTCATCAATCACATTACACCATGATGGAAATCTAGCTGTAGTTAGCTTTCATTCAGAAAACATTGCATGGTGACTAAAATCTAATTTGTGTTAGTTTTAATATGGTAGTTTTATATCTAACACAACCACATTGTTATCAAATACATTACACCATAATGAAAATATAATGGAGTTAGCTTCCTTCTAACAACATGGCATGGTAAATGAAACCTAACATGCGATTGCTTTCATAAGGAAGTTTTTCATCTAACACAACTACATTATCATCAATCACATTGTACTACGATGGAAATCTAGTTGGAGTTAGTTTTCGTTCTTAAAACATTGCACAGTTAGTGAAAGCTAAAGTGTGTTACTTTTCATAAGGTAGTTTTTCATCTGACACAACCACATTGTCATCAATTAGTTTTTTATATGACACAACCATATTGTCATCAATTACATAGCACCATGATGGGAATCTAGTTACAGTTAACTTTCATTCTTAAAGCAGCGCCCCGTGAGTAAAAGGTAATGTGTGTTAGTTTTTCATAATGCAGTTTTAAATCTAACACAACCATGTTGTCATCAATCACATTGCACCATGATGGAAATGTAGCTGGAGTTGGCTTTCGTTCTTAAAACATTGCATAATGAGTGAAAGATGATGTGTGTTAGTTTTCCTAAGATAGCTTTCTATCTAAAACAACCACATTGTCATCAAATATATCACACCATGATGGAAATATAGATGGAGTTATGTTTCATTTTAACAACATGTCATGATAAGAGAAAGCTAATGTGTGGTAGCTTTCATAAGGTAGTTTTTCATTTACCACAACCACATTGTCATCAATCACATTGTACCACAATGGATATCTACTTGAAACTAGCTTTCATCCTTAACCCATTGCACGGTAAGTGAAATCTAATGTGTGTTAGCTTTCATAATGTAGTTTTTCATCTAGCACAACCACATTGTCATCAATCACAATTCACCATGATAGAAATCTAGTTGGAGTTAGCTTTTGTTTTTAAGACATTGCACGATGAGTAAAAGATAATGTGTGTTAGCTGTCATAAATTAGTTTTCCATCTAACACAGTCATATTGTCCTTAAATACATTACACCATGATGAAAATATAGCTGGAGTTAGCTTTCCTTCCAACAAAATGGCATGATGAGCGAAAGCTAATGTGTGTTAGTTCATTGCACCTTGATGGAAAGCTAGCTGGAGTTAGTTTTTGTTCTTAAAACATTGCACGGTTGAGTGAAATTTAATGTGTGTTAGTTTTCGAAATGTAGCTTTCTATCTAAAACAATCACATTGTCGTCAAATACATAACATGATAATGGAAATCTAGCTATAATTAGCTTTCCTTTTAACAATGTGTTAGCTTTCATTCTTAAAGCATTGTACAGTGAATGAAATCTAATGTGCATTAGCTCATTGCGCCAAGATGGAAATCTAGTTAGTGTTAGCTTTTGTTTTTAAAACATTGCACAGTGAGTAAAAGTTAATGTGTGTTAGAATTTATAAGGTATTTTTGTATCTAAAAGAGTCACATTGTCATCAAATACATAACAACATGACAAAAATTTAGCTGAAGTTAGCTTTAGTCCTTAAATCATTGCACGATGATCGGAATCTAATGTGTTAGCTTTCATAATGTAGTTTTCATCTAACACAACCAGGTTGTCATCAATCATAATGCACCATGATGAAAATCTAGTTGTTGTTAGCTTTCATAAGTTAGTTTTTCATCTAACACAACTGCATTGTCATCAAATACATTACACCATGATGAAAATCTAGTTGGAGTTAGATTTGCTCCTAACAACATAGCCAGATTAGTTTTCTATCTAACACAATCACATTGTCACATTGCACCGTGATGGAAATCTAGCTGGAGTTAGCTTTCGACCTTAAATCATTACACGGTGAGTGAAATATAATGTGTGTTCGCTTTCATAATGTAGTTTTCCATTTAACACATCCAAATTGTCATCAATAAAAAATGCACTATGTTGAAAATCTTGCTAGAGTTAGCTTTTGTTTTTAAAACGTTGCACGATTAGTAATAACTAATGTGCGTTAACTTTCATAAGGTAGTTTTTCATCTAACACAGCCACATTGTCATCAAATACATTACATCATGATGCAAATCTACTTGGAGTTAGTTTTCCTTCTAACAACATGGCACGATGAGTGAAAGCTAATGTGTGTTAGCTTCCATAAGGTAGTTTTTCATCTAACACAATCACATCGTCATCGATCTCATTGCTCCGTGATGGAATTATAGTTGGAGTTACCTTTCGTCCTTAAATCATTGCACGATGAGTGAAACGTAATCTGTGTTAGCTTTCATAATGTAGTTTGTCATCTAGCATAATCACATTGTCATCAATCATAATGCACAATGATTAAAATGTAGCTAGAGTTAGCTTTCGTTTTTAAAACATTGCACGGTGAGTAAAGCTAATGTATGTTAGCTTGCATTAAGTAGTTTTTCATCTAACACAACCACATTGTCATCAAATACATTACACCATGATGGAAATCTAGTTGGATTTAGCTTTTCTTTTAACAACATGGCACGATGAGTGAAAGCTAATATGTGTTATCTTTCATAAGGTAGTTTTCCATGTAACACAATCACATTGTCATCAAACACATTGCACCGTGTTGAAAATCTAGCTGGAGTTAACTTTCGTCCTTAAATCATTGCACAATGAGAGAAATCTAATCTGTGTTAGCATTCATAATGTAGTTTTCCATCTAGCACAACCACATTGTCATCAATCACAATGCACCAAGATGAAAATCTAGCTAGAGTTAGTTTTCCTTCTTAAAACATTGTACGGTGAGTAAACTAATGTATGTTAGCTTTCATAAGGTAGTTTTCCATCTAGCATAGCCACATTGTTATGACATACAATACATCATGATGAAAATCTAGCTAGAGCCAGTTTTCCTTCTAACAACATGGCACTATAAGGGAAAACTTATGTGTGTTAGCTCATTACACCATGATGGAAATCTAGCTGGAATTAGATTTTTTTTTAACATGGCACGATGAGTTATAGCTAATGTGTATTAGCTTTCATAAAGTAGTTTTCCATGTAATACAACCCCATTGTCATCAATCACATTGCGTTGTGTTGAAAATCTAGTTGAAGTTAGATTTCATCCTTAAATCGTTGCACGGTGAGTGAAATCTAATGTGTGTAAGCTTTCATAGTGTAGTTTTCTATCTAACAAAGTCACATTGTCATAAATCACAATGCACCATGATAAAAATCTAGTTGGGATTAAATTTTGTTCTTAAAACATTGCACAGTGAGTAAAGGCCAATGTTTGTTAGCTTTCATAAGCTAGTTTTTAATCTAACACTGCCACATTGTCTCATTACACCGTGATGGAAATATAACTGGAGTTATCTTTCAACCTTAAATCGTTGCACAATGAGTTAAATCTAATATGTGTTACCTTTCATAATGTATTTTTTCATTTAGCACAACCACATTGTCATCAATCAAAATGCCCCATTTTGGAAATCTAGCTAGAGTTAGTTTTCGTTCTTAAAACGTTGCACGGTGAGTAATAGCTAATGTGTGTTAACTTTTATAAAGTATTTTTTCATCTAACACAGCCACATTGTCATCAAATACATTACACCGTAATGCAAATCTAGCTGGAGTTAGCTTTCCTTCTAACATGGCATGCTGAGTGAAAGATAATGTATGTTAGCTTTCATAAGGTAGTTTTCCATCTAACACAACACATCGTCATTGATCACATTGCACTGTGATGGAAATCTAGCTAGAGTTAGCTTTCGTCCTTAAATCATTGCATAGTGAGTGAAATCTAATGTGTTAGTTTTCATAATATAGTTTTCCATCCAGCACAACCACATTATCATCAATCACAATGCACTATGATGGAAATCTAGCTAGAGTTAGCTTTCGTTCTTAAAACATTGCATGGTCAATAAAACTAACGTATGTTAACATTCATAAGGTAATTTTTCATCTAACACAGCCACATTGTTATCAAATACATTACACCATGATGGAAATCTAGTTGGAGTTAGCTTTCCTTCTAACAACATGGCACTATAAGGGAAAGCTTATGTGTGTTAACTCATTACACTATGATGGAAATATAGCTGGAGTTAACTTTCCTTTAAGCGACATGGCATAATGAGTGAAAGCCAATGTGTGTTAGCTTTCATAAGGTAGTTTTCTATGTAACACAACCACATTGTCATCAATCATATTGCGTTGTGTTGGAAATCTAGCTAAAGTTAGCTTTCATGCTTAAATCATAACACGGTGAGTAAAATCTAATGTGTGTAAGTTTTCATAGTGTAGTTTTTCATCTAGCATGGCCACATTGTCATCAATCACAATGCACCATGATGGAAATCTAGCTGGAGTTAGCTTTCATTCTTAAAACATTGCACGGTGAGTAAAAGTTAATGTATGTTAACTTTTGATAATGTATTTTTCCATCTAACACTGACACATTGTCATCAAATAAATTACACCATGATGGAAATCTAATTCATTACAGCATGGCACGATGAGTGAAAGATAATGTGTGTTAGCTTTCATAAGGTAGTTTTCTATCTAACACAACCACATCATCACTAATCGCATTGCACCATGATGAAAATGTAGCTGGAGTTAGCTTTCGTCATTAAACCATTACACGATGAATGAAATATAATGTGTTAGTTTTCATAATGTAATTTTCCATCTAGCACAACCACATTGTCATCAATCACAATGCACCATAATGAAAATCTAGCTAGAGTTAGCTTTCATTCTTAAAAAATTGCACGGTCAGTAAAGCTAATGTTTGTTAGCTTTCATAAGGTAGATTTCCATTTAACACAGCCACATTGTTATCAAATACATTACACCATGATAGAAATTTAGCTGAAGTTAGTTTTTCTTCTAACAACATGGCACTATAAAGGAAAACTTATGTGTGTTAGCTCATTACACCATGATGAAAATCTAGCTGGAGTTAGCTTTCCTTTTAACAACATGGCACGATGAATGAAAGTTAATGTGTGTTATCTTTTATAAGGTATTTTTTCATGTAACACAACCACATTGTCATCAAGCACATTGCACCATGTTGGAAATCTAGTTGAAGTTAACTTTCATCCTTAAATCTAATGTGTGTAATCTTTTATAATGTATTTTTCCATCTAGCACAACCACATTGTCATCAATCACAATGAATCATGATGGAAATCTAGCTGGAGTTAGCTTTCATTCTTAAAACATTGCATGGTGAGTAAAGCTAATGTCTGTTAAGCTTTCATAAGGTAGCTTTCCATCTAAAACAGCCACATTGTCATCAAATACATTACATCATGGTGGAAATCTAACTGGAGTTAGCTTTTCTTCTAACAACATGGCACTATAAAGGAAATCTTATGTTTGTTAACTCATTACACCATGATGGAAATCTAGTTGGAGTTAGCTTTCATTTTAACAACATAGCATGATGAGTGAAAGCCAATGTGTGTTAGCTTTCATAAGGTAGTTTTCCATGTAACACAACCACATTGTCATCAATCATATTGCATTGTGTTGTAAATCTAGCTGAAGTTAGCTTTCATCCTTAAATAATGACACGATGAGTAAAATCTAATATGTGTAAGTTTTCATAGTGTAGTTTTCCATCTAGCACGGCCATATTGTCATCAATCACAATGCACCATGATGGAAATCTAGCTAGAGTAGCTTTCATTCTTAAAACATTGCACGGTGAGTAAAAGTTAATGTGTGTTAGCTTTTGATAATGTAGTTTTCCATCTAACACTAATACATTGTCATCAAATACATTATACCATGATGGAAATGTAACTCGAGTTAGCTTTCCTTCTAACATGGCACTATGAGCGAAAGCTTGTGTGTTAGCTCATTACACCATTGTGAAAATCTAGCTAGAGTTAGCTTTCTTTTTAACAACATGGCATGATGAGTGAAAGCTAATGTGTGTTAGCTTTCATAAAGTAGTTTTTCATCTAACATAACCACATTGTCACATTGCACCGTGATGAAAATCTAACTGGAGTTAGATTTCAACCTTAAATCGTTGCAAGGTAAGTGAAATCTAATGTGTGTTAGCTTTCAAAATGTAGTTTTTCATTTAGCATAATCAACTATTTTTCTCTAAGAGAATTATTTGGCCACAAATATTCTCTTCCATTAGCAACATGTTTTATCTTGTAGATCTACTTGGAAGATACGACACTCTTGGTTTCTGGTTTGGGTACTATATCCCAATCATGACTGGTACTCTTCCATCATTGCTTCTACCATGAGTTCACAATGTTAGGTCATCGACATATCCTAGTATTCCGCATTCAACCTTGAAGGTTGTAACCCAATTTACTCTTGGTAAAGCCTTAGTCCATATGAAAGTTGTCCATCATGTCGTACCATGTCCAACTCAGAGATCTTCTGTAGTCACTCCCCTTGAAGCGAAGCATCATCCTCCTGCATTTTGTACTGGAGTGATAAGTATCATTCTTCTACTATGTATCCATCTCAGGTTACTAGATACCAAGATCCTTTTGTCTTGAACTTTGTCGAAAAGTTCATCTTGCACCCATCTATGAGCTTGTTATCTTCTATAGGTTTCCATCTTCAACCTTGTAGCAAAGGTTAAGATATTCATCACTCTAGGTGGTCTTTCAAGCTCATGGATGTGCTTATCTATGGGTGTTTTCTGAGCTCATACAAATCCTATTATGTACAGATGGTTCTTTGCTCGATATATACTTCTACTGGAGAAGTGTGTCTGGTCAATAGAATATGTCATGCCATAGTCTATTCTTTCTGAGAAAAACCATGAACCTCGCTTTGTATACTTGTTCTTGTAGATCCATATGGAAGATAGTATGGAAATCCCTTCAAGTCTCGAAACCATATATTTGGTTTGGAAGTCTCGCCATACTTTTCTTCATCTCTTGAGGTGGATCTACCGCTCTCTTATATTCTTCTAGAGCTATTTCTTCAGTCATGGTGTCTCTGACCCTGGGCGCTTCAGGTTCATGTTTTATTGGAGTGAATTTTGAATTGTCATCACTTGTTCTTCGAAACAAGTCCCATCCTTCTTTTCTTGTAGGCATTTGTACATGACCTTTCCTACAAGTCAAATGCCTCAGTTGCATGGTTAGAACCATTTCATAGGACATATGCATAAAGACAAATTCTTATGCATCATGCAACTATTTTAGCCAATACAACAATCATCCATATCTCAAAGAAAATTTTCAAATGCCTTCCATCTCTACCATAACATCATTGAAATTGTACACCAATCCAATATGTCAGCAAAGAGGTTTCATTCTAGATAAGTAGCACTGGAGAGTTGTATAGCACCATGGGCTACTTACCCATAACATGCATATTAGTAGTATATTGTCATTAATGCAAACATTCTGTCATGCATAATACACAACATATATAGAAAAGAAAATTCAAATACTTATCTTTGTCTTTTTGGAAGGCTTATTATTATGCTTTGTCTTAATCTCCTTTAGGATCTGCAACTCCTCCTTTGACCAATGAGATTACTTCAATTTGATGCTTGCTTGAAAGCTTTTCTAGAATGTTGCTTCTGGTGGACCTAGGGTTTGACAGAGGAACCCTAATTTTTTTCAAATTAGGTACATTTCATATCTGATTGGATTGAAATATGTGCCTCCTCAAGGCGAGCTGAGCAACATACTCATTTTCCCAAAACTATGACCAAAACTGTAAAATATCTGATGCCCTAGTTTTCTTCAATTTCTTCTACATAATTTTTTGATCGGTAGCTTTGAAATTGATGCCTCTGTGTGTCTGAAATTTCTCATGGAGGTATCCCCGTATGTCCTATTTCCAACCCCGTAGGTTAGAGTAAAATGGGTTTCACCAATTGGGACTTATGCGAAGTTTCCCAAGGTGACCTATTTCAAGATTGTTCATCATATCAAACTTGTACGGATTACGACGTGTCACTATTTCACCTTCGAGGTATTAAAATTTTACCACAGAAAGTACAGTACGTTCCATATTTGGAACATCTTGCGAAATTTCATTTGGACTTTCGTAGCCAGAGATATAGCAATTCTCCTTAGGTAACATGTTTAAGGTTGAATCTTGGGAGAGGCTAGAACCCTGATTTTGAGGAATCATATATCCTAGATTATAGTGAATCTTAGGCTGAAACCTTTACACAATGTACATCAAAAATTTATATTCAGTCCGTAAAAGTGTAGGCTCATTATCCTTCTCCAATATCTAGATATAATGAAAGTCCCAAAATTACTAGTTTTTAGTCTTTTAGGGTTTTCAAGCATGAAACCCTAATTTTCAATAGTTGTAGTTGTAGCACTGTTTTGGTTACACAAAGACTTATTTCAGGGTAGTTATGATACCATGTTAAGTTTTTAATGGTTATATAAGATCTTATAACATTTAGCATCATAACAGCATAACCATAAGCAAAAGGATTGTTGAAAGATAGACAAGTGTAGCCACACAAAAGAACACAAAGATTTATCCTAGAAAACCCGCAAGAGTAAGAAAACCCAACAAAACTTCCTCTGTATAAGATGTATAAAAAAGTACAAAACAAGACCCCAGATAAGTGTGCCTCCCTCCAACAGATATATATATCTCTCTCTCCTATGCATTATACACAACTGAGTGTGTGTTCAAATGAGGAACACATCTCCTCTATTTATACTCTTTTCTTCACTTGACTTTCAACCTAACAAGTCGGCCCCACTCAACTAAGTGGGATGACTTCACTTAGGAAGACTTGGTACAATATTATATTATATTCATTAGGGTACTATTGACCTGACTTACAATGGAGTCTTTACCTCATGACTCTATGATGACCAATTACGATAGCAACACCCAGCCAGAGGGATAATAACATCTCCCTTGGGTTACATCGGTAAAA
>LPNX010078710.1:275674-333475 GCA_001517045.1 Pseudotsuga menziesii | reverse complement strand
CTAACTTAAGACATCGATCATCAAAATTTTATAACCCTAGTGAAAGATTCACAAAGAAATTGGCCTGGCTGTACGGGCGAAAACTTATGAAGAGAAACGGCTGTCGGGTGGGTAAGTTTCGGGGAGCCGCAACGGCGGGCGAGCACGGGAAGAGAGGGAGTGGAAAACGAGCGTCGTAGGTGATCGGGCGGCGGAGGAGAGTGGATCGGCGGGCAGACTACTCCGCCACCCGCAACAGCGGACGGGATGCAAGCTACGGACAGGCGACGGAAGCTGCAAAGGCAGTAGTTCGGGCGTCAGGTGAAACTCAAGTCGGGGCCCGACTTTATCTCCCCAGCCGCAACGTCGGGTGAATAGGAAATTTGGGGCAAGCGATTCACAACTCGAATCGGGCGTCGGAGAGAAGTGGGTCGGGTGGAGACTTTGTTCTGAGGGCCGCAACGGCGGGTGGGATAAGACTCTTCTTCCTCCAAAAGAGGCCCGATCCAAAGAGAGAAAAACATCATAGCTAGAAATAACTTGCATCCTAAAAACCGTCTTTTCCCCTGTTCATGCAAAATTTTCAAACTTTGACGAGTACCAGGAAAAACGCACGACTCAAACTAACTTGGCCAAACACTTAAAAGTCGAGCAATCGACTTCAAACACAAGATAAGCTCCAAGACGCCAAACTTTCAACAGTAGGTTCGAGCAACAAATGACAAGGAGGGGTCCCTGAGTTTAAGTAAAAGACTAAAATCGGAGAAACAGGTTGCGGCAGCAACAGGTCATTTTTGGACTTAAAGTCCAGGGATGATGCAATCCTCCCACATTCTCGACGACCGAAGTCACTGGATACAATTACGGGATAATCACTCCCTATCACTTTAGGACTTGAGTCCAAGGACGATGCAATCCTACCACATTCTCGACGACCAAAGTCACCGGATACAATTACGGGATAATCACTCCCTATCACTTTAGGACTTGAGTCCAAGGACGATGCAATCCTACCACATTCTCAATGACCGAAGTCACCGGATACAATTACGGGATAATCACTCCCTATCATTTTAGGACTTGAGTCCAAGGATGATGCAATCCTACCACATTCTCGACGACCGAAGTCATTGGATACAATTACGGGATAATCACTCCCTATCACTTTAGGACTTACGTCCAAGGATGATGCAATCCTGCCACATTCTCGAAAACCGAAGTCTCCAGATCACTTTAGGACAAATGTCCAGGGATGATACAATCCTGCTTCATTCTCAAAGACCGAGGTCTCCGGATCACTTTAGGGCAAGTACCCAAGGATGATACAATCCCACTGCAACAACATCACTACTCCCCCTTTCGGGGAAGATCCTTTTGAACCACACCAAGCTTGTCTCGAAAGTGTTCGAACTTCACTCGGGATAGAGGCTTTGTCAATACATCAGCAACTTGTTCATTAGTACTCATGTACTGGAGCTTTATAGCTCCTTCCTGCATCATATCTCGAATGTAGAAATATCTGATTTCTATGTGCTTTGATCTGTAATGAAACACAGGGTTCTATGTCATCTTTATGCAAATTTGGTTATCACATAGAATCACGGTAGTGTCTAGCTCTAGGTTGAATAATCCTGACAGTAGCTTCCGAAGCCATATGGCTTCACAACTAGCAGAGCAAGCTGCTATATATTCTGCTTCGGCTGTACTCAGTGCAACACTGGATTGCTTTCTGCTAAACCATGAGATCATAGCAGATCCCAAACTGTAACATCCACCTGATGTGCTTTTTCTATCTGAGATACTTCCGGCCCAATCTACATCTGTATAGACATACAATCTATACTCGTGACTATTATCATAATATAGACCAAAGTCTATAGTTCCTTTCAAATATCTCATCACATGTTTTGCAGCTACCAAGTGAACCCGTCTAGGTTGAACTAGATATTGACTTAAGGTGTTCACAGCAAAACAAATGTCTGGCCTAGTATTTGTCAAATACATCAATGACCCAATGATCTGTCTGTAAAGGGTCACATCCACTAACTCTGATGAGTCATCTGTTAACAACTTCAGGTTGGAATCCATGGGAGTGGACAAGGCTTTGCATTCCAACATGTTGAATATTTTCAATATCTCTACTGCATACTTTCCTTGATTGAGAAAGATTTCTTCTGAACTTTGCCATACTTCCAGACCTAGGAAATAGTGCATTAACCCAAGGTATTTCATCTCAAATTCTTCTGCTAGTCTCTTCTTGTTTTTAACAATCTGTTTCTCATTTCCTATCAAGAATAAATCATCCACATATAGTAGTAGGATGATAGGTTCAACTTCTATAACCTTGAGATAAAGGTTAGGATCAGCCTTACTCTTGGTAAAGCCCATGCTTGCCAGGAAACTATCTATCCTCTCATACCAAGCTCTAGGAGCTTGTTTAAGACCATACAAGTCCTTCTTCAACTTGCATACATGAGTACGTCTGTCTTCAACTTCAAATCCTTGAGGCTGTTCTATGTAAACTTCTTCTTCTATAACACCATTCAGAAAAGTGGTTTTTACATCCATTTGGTGTAAGTCCCACTTCATTATGGATGCAAGGGCCATGATAGTTCTAATCGAAGTATATCGTGCTACAGGAGCAAATGTCTCTTCATAATCAATTCCCTCTTTCTGAGAGAAACATCTGGCCACAAATCTTGCTTTATACTTCTCGATACTTCCGTCAGCTGCATTCTTGATTTTGAATACCCATTTGGAGGATACTATACTTTTTCCTTCTGGTTTGAGAACTATATCACATACATCATTCTTCATTATTGATTGGTATTCTTCAGTCATTGCTTCTACCCATTCTTTCTTCTGTACTGCTTCTTCATATTTTGTAGGTTCTTGTTCTACCAGATCACACATCAAGGCTATATAGTTGGAAAAAGTATTAGGTTTCTTTCTTTCCCTTGTAGAGCCTTCAGGAGCTCCATATATTTCTGCCTCTCATAAAATTTCTCTTGTCCAAGTAGGATTTCTTTTTCTTGAAATCTCCATCATGGGAGGTTCTTGTGGTTCTGCCATGTCATGTTCTTCAGGAGCCTCATCTTCAGGGAGACATGTAGTTTCTTTATTTCTGGGTGGTGTTTCTTCTTCATACACTTCTTCAAGTAGGCACTTCCTGGATCTCTTAAGAGCTGTCTCTTCATCAAATGTCACATCTCGACTGATTTCTATGTGGTGGAATCCAGGAATGTAGATTCTAAATGCTTTGGATACTTCACAATATCCAACAAATATCCCCTTCTTTCCGGCAGGGTCTAATTTGGTTCTTTTCTCTTTTGGTATATGGATATTTATTGGACAACCAAATATCTTGAGATGACTTACCTCAAGCTTCTTTCCTATGAATATCTCTTCTGGAGTTTTGAACCCAAGAGCACTGTGTGATATTCTATTTTGTACATATAAAGCAGTTCTTGCCACTTCTGCCCATAGGTGCATTGGAAGATCTTGATCATATATCATTGTCTTCACTGCCTCCATGATGGTTCTGTTCTTTCTTTCTGCTACCCCATTCTGTTGAGGATTGTAAGGAGTAGTTAGCTCTCTTTTTATTCCTGCATCTTTGCAAAAAGTATCAAACTCTTTTGAGGTGTGTTCTCCTCCATTGTCTGATCGAAGAATCTTAATTTTCTTGTCAGAAATATTCTCTATCAAGGCTTTGAACTCCTTGAATTTCTCAAACACTTCACTCTTTGCCTTCAAGAAGTATATCCAAGTCTTTCTTCAAAAATCATCAATAAATGTGATATAGTATTCAAAGCCACTTAGGGATGTGTAAGACATTGGACCACATACATCTGAATGAATCAATTCCAACGTACCTTTTGATTTTGTTTCACTCTTCTGGAATGGATTCTTGATGTTCTTTCCCTTCGCACATCCTTTGCAAATGCCTTCATTCTGGATATTCATGTCTAGTAATCCTGTCACTACCTTGTTCACATGAGGTAGAGCCTTGTAATGGATGTGGGCAAGCCTTCTATGCCATAGTTCACTAGGGTTAGTGGACTCATGCATAAAGGTTGTTTCTGAGTGCCCCTTGAGTTTATACAAGCCCCCTTCTTCTTCACCAATGATGATTGCATCTTCAATATTCTTTCCTTTGGGCCACATAAGTACTTGACCATCTATGAAAGCAACTTTGAATCCTTTCTTATCTAAAGATGAGATAGAAAGTAAATTTTTCTTTAAACCAGGTACATATAATACATCTTTCATTTTTAAGGGATTACCTGATTCAAGTTTGTAGCTTGCTTCACCAACTCCTTTGATCGGATATTGATAGTCATCTCTTAGGGATACTTTCTGAGGAGAGCTCTTTTCTTCAAGTTTGGACAGAGTTTTCTTTTGTCCTGTCGTGTGCTTTGAAGCACCACTATCTATAAGCCAACTGTCTTCTCCAGGAGTCACCGACCCAGAGAGAGCAGAAAACAGTACATATTCTTACGCATCTTCTTCTCTTGCTTGCTTTCTCGAAGGTTCTTCATCTTCTTCTTCTTCATCCTCATCTTCAGCTAGATGAGCATGATATCTTTTGTTGTTGTTGATCCTCTGCTGATATTCTTGCTTCTTTATAGGATAGTTTCTGGCAATGTGTCCTATCTTGTCACAGTGGAAGCATTGAAAACTAGAGTAGTCCTTACTTGATAGAATTTCTTTCGATCTTTGGAATCTTCTAGGGGGATGATGCTCTTTGTGATTTCCTTTCTTGAAGATGGGTTGATTCCTTCTTCTTTTTCTGGTATGAGTGGCTAGGGCTTGATCATCCTCTTTTAGTAATGCTTCTCTATTGGCCACTCTAGTATCCTCTTGAATGCAATCTTCCCATACCACATCGAACCGCATGCTTTCCTTCCTGGCACACATCATTTGGATGAATGATTCCCATGGTCTAGTGAGACCATTAAGAGCAGTCATAACCAATTCATCTTCATCAAGCTTATCTCCAATGGCTTCTAGTTTCTCTTTGATCTGGGAGACCCTTGAAAAGCAGTCTTGTATGGATTCTCCATGACTCATCTTGGTGCTCTTCAGTTGAGCTCTTAGATTCATCTTCCTGTTGATGTTTCTTCCCTCAAACATTCTATAAAGGGAATCATACATTTCTTTTGGAATCTTCTTGGATGACACTTGAGGAATCAAGTGATCCTTAATGGAGTCAGCAATAATTCTTTATGCCTTAATCACATCCTTTCTGTGCTTCTCCTTGGCTTCAGCTTCTTCAGGTTCTGACACTTCCTCTTTGACATACTTATCAAGATCATTCTCTTGGAGAATGAGACCAATCCTATATTTCCATGCTCGAAAATTCTCTATGCCTTCTAGCTTGTCTTCAAGCTTGGTGCTTGAAGTCATCTTGTTAGACAAAAATTAAAAAAATTGAAATTTTTGTGAAATGAGAAACTGACCTTACCAGGAGATGTGCTTGAATGAGGTGAGATGGCTGATGTACTTGGATTTTGGAAGTCTCAATTCTTCAACTTTCAAATCAGACGATTCAGCTTCTGCAAAAATGCCTGTCACTGTTTCTGTGATATCTCCTCACTTTCTACTCCTCTGTGTCTGCAATTTCGCACTAAGGTGACCTTGGATGTGCCTAATTCAACACCATAGGTTTCATTAGAATTGGATTCACCAGTTGGGATTTATGATTCTTTTCCCACGGTGACCTATTACAGGACTGTTCCAAACAGTGAAGTTGTACGGACTGCCACGTGTCACTGTTTCATCTTCAGGTTATAAAATTTGGATCATAGAAATTAAATTCTGTGCTCTTTCTGTAACATCTTTAGGAATTTAATTTGGACCTCTGTAGCCCATGCTATAGCAAATTTCCCCAGGTGTCCTGTTTAGGGATGAATTCTGGAGGAGGATGGAACCCTAACTTGGAGGGATCATATCTTCTAGACTATAGCGATTCTGACGCTGAAATTTTGATACAATTTATTGCAGGATTTTATCTTCGGCCTCTGAAATTTTCAGCTCCTTATCCTTTGTGAAAATCGAGATATAGCGAATGTACCAAAACTTAGCAGTTTTAGTATTTAGGGTTTTTCTAGCTCGGGGTCAAACTAGGGTTTGACTTTCCCGGAGATTCACCCAACCAAAAATCTTGATCCAGGTCTCTAACCTTCGATTTTGATGAGGGGAGAAATCCTATGCCAGGCTCACAATAAAAATCCTCTTCAGTAAGAAGCCTTAATTTCCTGCATTGAAAAACTGAAAATGTCGGAATCGAATTCCGCTTCGACAGAACGATGCACCCTTTAACGGAGAGTCAGCCTAGCCTTCTTTTGCTGATTGATTGTGGAGAGAGAACCAAAAAATAAGAATCCCTAGATTCTGTAGCTTGTGAAAGCTTCCCTATTCAGGTTAGCTCTGATACCATGTTAAATTTTTCATATGCTTAGCTAAGACATCAGTATATCATTTCATTTTTCATAATAAAAGCATATAAAACAGGATCACTGAAAGAAACAGAATCACAAGAACAACACAGATTTATCCTGGGAAAACCCTAAAGGGAAAATCCCAGCAAAAGCTTCCTCAATATAGATTCCCCAAAAAGGGAAAAAGGTAAAACCAACAAGGAGATCAAAAACCTGATTCTCCTCCTTCTCCAGCAACTTCTCTCCTCCACAAGTGCGCTATTCCAAGTGAGTGTATGTCACAAATGAGGAGCACTACACCTCTATTTATATTCATCCGTTCACTTAAGTTAACTCATTTGACATGTAGGCTCGAGTTAAATCATGTTGGCTCAAGTTACACATGTAGGCTCAAGTAACCACACTGGGGTGCTGATGACCCACCTTTACAATTAGAGGGGACTACCTCATGACTCTTATTAGTTATTTCGATTAGGAGCATCGGGGTACAATGTAATACAAGTGGTTCTCCCGGTAGGACCATCGGGGACCACAAAAGATACATATAGAATATTCTTCAAAGTTACAATATACCAACTGAGTAATTAACACAAATTAGAAATGAAACCAGTCAATAATATGAAGGGCATATAGTGAATATATTTCATAGTTCAGTCCTCAAAAACATATAAGAGTCTTTTAATTAGCTCATAAACAAAGCCTGATAGCCTCCCCTTGCCGGCAAAAAATTGAACCCTTTGTCCTCTTTCAAACTTACATTTATCCTATTCCTTCAAAATCGGTTGAATAACTGAATCCTAACTGCTTTTAGACTATCCCTTAAATAGTTCAATCTAAACTATTATTATACAAAAATAAAATGACTTTCCAAACTTAACCAATAACTAACTTTCTTAACTAACTTTACAAGTCTTTAGTTTCTTCAACTAGTAAAGCAATCCCCTCCAAAGCCTGATCTTTCCTTCTAGCTTTCAAGTGATCTGACTCCAATTCTGCAACCCTCCTTGTTAGCTCCTCGTTCTGTTGAGTTAGCTCCTGGATAGTCTACTTTAGCTGTGTGAACTAATTCTCTGTTTGCCTTTTCCTTTTAAGAGCTTCCCTAGAAACTGCAATTAATTCCTGGTAATGATTGTTAACCTCTTCCAGGTATTCTCTAAGTCTCATGTTTGCAGTAACTAATCCATCATTAGTTTCATGCATATATTACACTTTATGTTTGTATTTCTTAATGCTTCTTTATAGGTTTTCCTTTTCAAAATCAATACATTTATCTCCTGATATTGTTTTTATCCCTTCTGGTGTCCATGGGATTTTTAGTTTCTTATAGATTTCTTCATCCTCCTTCATGAGCTCTATGGAGGTCATAGGAATCTCTATATGTTCTTCAGTTTCAGCATTGCAGTGAACTTCTTCTTCAACTATCTCTCTTATCTCTAAACAAGAACTCTTTACCTCACTTTACTGCTATTCTTGAATCATCTGATTTCGAATCTCTAGGAAAATATCAGAGATCTTAATATCAGTGAAGACGGATTTATATTTTGATACTATTGGTTTTTTACACTTCATAATTTCTTTATTTTCATCTTCACTATCATCCAATTTATCTTGAGATGATGAATCTTTTATTACTGTAACCTTTTCTGTAGCCAATTTGGGATTCAGTAGTTTTTTCGTGTTTAACCTAAGTTTGTTCTTCGGCCTTGTCTTAGGTCTCCAGATGACTCCAACTTCTCCCAACATCTTCATAATTTTTCCTTGATGAGTTATTGAGGCAAATTCAACAACCTTCATTCTTTTCTTTCTGGACATTGTTTCCTCATCACAATGAGTGTGAATTTCTTGCTCTAAACACAAACCTTAGCTTCATTAGTAACAGGAACTCTAGCCTCATCAAACAAGTATTTTTCATCCTCTTCTAACAGTACTGTAATAGGGCTCTGCTTTTGCTCCTTAATATCTTCCTTTACATCTTGATCTGGTTCTACAGGTAAAACTCCTTCAACTGGCTCAGCTTCCTTCATCTCTCACTATAAAAATTTCCATTCCTTAACATTAACTCGTTGTCCAATATCAATATTTTCATTTTCATGATTTGAAGCTTCTCCTGGTTTATCAGCTTCTTCATCTTTGACTATGACCTTCTTTCTAAGCTTCTTAATTAGAGTTTGACCCTTATCTACCTGTCTCTTTTGGAATTGTTCCACCTGCTCAGTCTTGAAACCTCACCAAAATAAGAAGTGATCCCATGTCTTTTGTCTTTTCTGCAATACAGTACTTATGATGAGTTTTATGAGCCCATGGTGAAAAACCGATTGTTTTGTATGGTCTTGGTGTTCTCTCACTCTACATGACATCTTCCATAATATTTTCAAAAAGAAGAAAGGAAGATTCATTTTAGATTCATGACTAAGATGTTTAAGGAATCTAAAATGATATTTTAACACAAAGGCAAATCTCCCCTCATAGCTGACATAGCTTTGTAAGATCTTGATAGGTTCAATCCATTCAGGTTTAAAGTCTTGAATGAGAACACATTTTCCCCAATCTGCTACTACACCTGGAAGCAAATATCTTTGATCATCAAAGGTGAAGGGCACCTTTTTGAACCAAAATTCTCCCTCATCCAGAATTCTTGTTGCTTCTGCTAGTAACTCCCTGGTTAGTTTGAATTTCAAAGTGTCAAAAGACACCACATCTTTGTCTAAACATTGAGAAAACTTGTAAGAAACCTCTGAATTATAACCTTCAATCTTTTCGAAGAACACTAACCATCCTGCTTCTGCAAACAACTGTGCACAATCTGGAAAGTTTTTTACCCAGCTTAAATCTAAGGGTTCTGCTTTATTCGTCTTTCCACTCTTTTTCATTTTGAAATATTTTCAAACAGCTTCTATAAATACAACACATAGCTTGACTGTCTTCGATATTTGTTAAACTGACAAACAATATTGTATAGGGAAACCCTAAATTGACCTCTTCTCATTTAAGCTGGACAATACTTTTAATTTCATGACTGAGCTCCAATCATTTAATATAAATTAGGCTTTAACAACTGATAATATGTCCTTAATTTAGTCATTAATCCTCTATTTAGCAAAAACCCCAAATTAATGAACCTTGGAAATCAGTTCGCAGCCTACCTGTTAAAACGATTAATCCAGCTGCTATAATCCTGTTCTCCTGTCTGTCAGGTGTCAAACTGCATGCCCCAATCTTCTCTGGCAGTTTTGACAACTTCAAACGACCGCTTCTCAAAATCCTCAATTTTACTATGTTTCAAAATTTTGATTTTCAAGTACTGATTATCATCCACGATCTCCACTTGCTCTACGTGTACTCATGAAAAAACATGATTTGAAACGCCTTTGTTTCATTATGATATGCTATAATTATTGCCTCACTTCTGCAAGAAACTCCCACAATTCACCTTCATGATGATACTGACACTTGTCACAGTGATTGATATTTGAATGTTGCCGCGCTATCGAAGTCTCCCATCATTAACAACTAATCTTTCTCGGCATCGGCGATCGGAGGTTCAAGACTGAACGAATCAGAACTTCCCATTTCTAACCTGTCGGTGATCAGAAGCAGTAATCTCTAATGCATCGGAACCTCAAGCCACTATGCTTCCGCATTGTCGGGGTTTTAAAGAACTAAATCTCCGCAACATTTAAAAATTACTTTAGACCATTAGCTTTCCGCAACGTTGAAAGATGATTTTAAACTTGTGCGGCGTTTTGACCATAGGCTTTGCGATCGAAGATCGGAAGCTGTATCAACTACCTCGTCGGTGCTTTCAACCACTAAGCTGCCGCAGCCGAAAACTTTATCAACTGTCTCGTCGATGCCTTAACCCATTTTGTTGCCGTAGTGTCGACACTTTAAACCATTATGTTGCCGGCGCATTAGACCATTGAATCTCTGCATCTTTGAAAAATGATTTTACACTTGCACGGCACTTTAGAACATTGTCTTCACGATTGGTGATCGAAAGCATTATGAACTATCTCATCGGCGCTTTAAAGAACTATGCTTCCGCAACATTGAAAGAGGATTTTTAACTTTGCGCGACTTTCTTGTAGCGCTTATGTGTAAATTTTTTTGGCTTGCGCTATAAGAAATTTTAGGTTAATGATTTTCAAAAATCATGCTAATGATATGAGTTTAAACTTGGTTTAGGAGTCTCAATTAAACTTTATGCTCTTTTTTAGACCTTTTCAATCGATATAAGCCTTATATAAGCCCTTTGATTATGAAATCAAACCAAAACTTGTAAAAATAAACTAAAAAATCAAATAACATAAAAGCTAAAGGGAAAATTTTCAAACTATGCCAATCAAAAAAAAAATCTAGGAATATAAAGTAAAACCAAGCTTCAAAATACAAATAAAAGTATTAAAAGATGGAAAAAAAAAACATGACCTAACATTAACCATTGGGGCATTATTCTTCATTTTCTTTATGTTCTCTTGAAGTTTCTTAATTTTGGGAAGTATCAAGTTATCTTCTTTTAATAGATTCTGACTTCTTGTTGTAACATTTGTCTCTGATATTTCTTCTTCATTAGGGATACCTTCATCTTCTACGTTAAACATAGAAACACGGTCCCATAAAACCAAGGTGTCTTCCTCTTGTGTTTCTATGGGTTCATGATCTTTCCCTTTCTCTTCCTCAGTCTCTATCAACTTGGAATCCAATAATTGGTTCATTACTAATGTCATAGAATTAATCCACTATGGGCAATTCTTCTCGGAATGAGGTTGCTGATGGAATGTACAAAAATTATTCATTCCTACATCCGTCAAATTCATAGCTGAGGGATTATGTGGGGGAGGTTTGGGCTAACTGTTGTCTTCCCTCTTTTTATAATAAGGCTTGTATTGTTTATGAGTCTCTTTTTCTTTTTCCAAATCAATCACCCTATTTGATAACTTTTGCATCATCTTCACTACCCCATCTAACTCCTGTGATCATTCATCCTTAGGTTTAGTTAATAATAGGGGATTTTTGTTTCCATAAGTTCTTTCATCTGACTACGTAGAATAGTGTTCTATACTCTCCATTTTTTCCTCTACCTTCTCAGCTTCTTCATAAGTATCTACCACAGTGGGCCTAACTGATCTCTTGGAAAACATGGCTAGATCAGGCCCAAGGGCTGAGGTATAGTACTCAATTAGAGCATGCTCAAATGGTTTATCAGTTGCATTGAAGTTATTCAGGTAGGCAGCAAACCTCTGAGTAAAATTATGTACCCTTTCTTTATTTTCTTTCTTTAAGGCAATCAATCCTTTCATTAAAGCTGCGTGATTTTTCTAGATTCTATATTTATTTCTAAACAGTCTCTCAAAAATATTCTAATTTGTGATTGAGTTTGCTAGCAGGGAAAAGTACCATGAAGCTGCTTTTCCTTTCAGGGTATGTGGGAATAATCTGCAGACTACATCTTCATGTTCTACTGCTTGCAAACCTTCTAAAGCCAGATAAAAACTCTGCAAGTAATCATCCACAAGAATTCCTTCACTGGGTTCAAACTTGGGTAAAATTTTGTCAAAAATCTGAGGCATATCATGCAATGGAGGTGTCAAGTTTAAAGGAGATCTAGCTCTCCAAGCAGGCTATGGAGGTGGATGATTTGCATTCACATTGGCCATGATTTTGAGTGGATTATGAGGTGGAGACTGAACAGGGGTCTGAAAAGGTGAACATTGAGGGGAATCTAGCCCGAACTGATTCAAAGTTTGGAAAACTTCTTGTAAGGTTGTTTCTACCAATTCTTCAAGATCTTCTACCAACACTGAATCTTCCAATTGAGGATGATCCTTCTTCTGATACTCTCTTCCAGGTAGAACAGGGATAATAGGTAACCCTCCAATTTTTTTCGTATATGCCCTGGTAATCCTCCTTAAATATTCAACCACTTTGTTATCAATGGGGTAGAGATACCCCTTTCCTTTTTCTTCAGGAGTGGGTTTCTGAGGCAAACTGGTTTTAGAACTGTCACCGATGGAGTAATCTCGAGAAAGCAGACTTCCTCATCCAGCCATGCACTGGTGGCCCTCCTTCTAGCGCCAAAACTATTGAGGCCTGGAAAATCGCAGGTACCAACAGTAGGGATTCTCCCCAATAAACGTTCCCAATTAGCTCGTTATTGTTTGGTATGGGGAATCCATCTGGTTTACAGTCTGGCTACCGTAGGTCAAGTAACGGTTAAAGCTTATTTTACCGGTTGCGGCCTGGTCCACCATTTAGGTGTATTTTTTAGTTTTATGTTTAGGTATGATATGCAAGTGCCTAGATAAATGCAATTGCTAGAGAAAACGAGGAGTGTCACAATGTGATGTGCAGGTTTTTACCTCTCGTCTTACCTCTCTCACTTCTAAATCATAAACAAAGAAAACTAAATAAAACTATCTAACCTATCCCTAGGGAGAAACACAATAATTAATAATGATTAATGTATTGTATAGCATGCATTTAGAACACTACAGATAGATGTTAATATTTATGAATACATGAATATCAATAGACATATAAACAAAGAGACAGCTCATTGTTAATTAAAACATTCATTACTCAAATATGATTGTGGAAATTTCACAGAAATAAACAGGAGCACATTCATAACATGAAAGAATTCATAAGTTAGAATGATCTCACAATTCATGGAAACAAGCTGAAATAGAAATAGTTCGCATCCAACCATCCCATGTCAAGCATTTAAAACCCCACGGTACTTTCTCTAGCCGCAAATATAACTCTTTATTATAAGATGAAATAGTTCTTCTTACAATAATATGGCACAAAAATAGTCTAGAAAAAGGTCCCTTGATACATAAAGCTTGCCTATATTTATACAAAAAAACAAAAACTCTTGGGCTTCCCTCGTTGCCTTTTGGGCTTCCCCTAACCTTTCCTTTACAAAATTTTGTCTTTCAGCTTATGAATTCAAAAATATAAATACAATATAGTACATCATTTATCAAAAGTGCTAGATAGTCCAACTAAGAGGGTCCAGATTTCTCGTTCATAAACTTCCTCCATGCATTTGCATCTGCTGCTATGTTCTCAAAACCAGAAGGTTCGATAAATCTGACAATAATTTCATGCTTAGTAGCCTGGTATTTTACACCCGCCACCCTTACCGGAATCAGGCAAACTTGGTATTCCAGTAAGTGACTACTAACTGCTGCATGTGCTATTTTAGTCTTAAGCACCTCTTCATCTAATTTCTCCACTAGTTGAATGGCTCGTTCGTCTTCGCTGCATTGTTCCTGTAATTGCTTCAAAAATATCCCATGCTCTGGAAACACTTCTAATCTCCTTGCAGTAGAGGTATGACATCGATTGTAAGTTAGGAGCACTATCCTACAGAATTCAGCACAGGAATTCTTCATCTTCCTCACTGTCTTTATTAGTTCTTCTGCTGCTTTGCTAGCAATCTCGATCAGCTCGTATTCCAGATTTACCGTCTCCAGGTCTTTGATAGATATATATGTGGGAGATTCCTTATTTGTTTCTACCCATCTCATCCTTCCCTGCAGAGTTTCTAAGATATCATGTGTCCTATCCAAAAAATAAGAAGTTGTACTTACAATTTCCTCCAATCTTATGTCTATCTGTTGAACCTTAAATATTTCTTCAACCATCTGCAGCTGCATTTGATAAATCTTATTTCTGAGCATAAGAGCATGCTTCTTTAAAGGTTCAACATCATCCTTCTTCTCCATAGTCGTCTTCAGTGAAACTGCTAGTGAATTCTTTTGTTCCTCCAAGGCTACTATCTGACTTTCGTACAACTTAGTTTTCCCTTCTGTTATGGTATTTTGTACTTCCAGCTCTGTCACGTTACCTTCTAACTCTCTCTTTTCCTTATTCAATTATTCAACTGATAGCCTAATATTATCTCTTTAGGCTTCCGACATCTGATATCTTTGCTGCAATTTCCCAAACTCTGTCAAGGTGGCCTGGGATTCCTTTTCTATATTACCTGTAGATAGTACCAAATAATCTTTATCTTCCTGTAGATTCTGACACTCTGCCTTTGATACATCAACTTCACTGATCATATCCTCATACTTCCTTTTTAAACTCTGACTTTCACTCCTTTCTTTCTGAGACTATTCTAGATATATCATGATTCTATCCACATTATCTTCAGTGGCTAAGGTTAGGCATACTCCAGCTCTTGCAATTAAACACAGATCTTTGTTAGTCCCGTTAACCATTGTCTTGCCAGTTACCATCACTCCTGGTTTACCTCCAGTGTTCACCTTTTTCTCTGGTCTTTTGGCAATCCTCTTTTTTTCCTTGTCGTAGAAAATAGTGTTGAAATCTGGCACCTCCTCCCCTTTAGTGTGAATGAAAGGAATTAAATCAACCCCAGATATTGACACCGAACCTTCTCCTACTATATTACTAGAAGGAAAAATAGGCTCTAATGGGTCAATATCAGACTGAACCTGTCCTTGATCAGTAGGGTCTTATTCTTCTTATGTCTTTGTTCTTGATTCTTCCACTTCCTTTTCTGTTCTCCCTTTTCCCTTATTTGCATCTTCTAATCTCAACCCTTCACTTTCTTTCTTCCTTATCAGTATTTCTTCTTCCTCTTTTCTTTTCTCTTCTTCTTTTGTCTTCTTTGTCACCTCTTCAGCTGTCCTTTTCTTTTCTTCTTCTTCAGCTCGCAACCAGTTCTCTGCTTCTTGCGCTAACCTATGAGATTCTTTCTACCTTTTCTTGGTTGCATCTTCTTCCTGCCTTTTGAGTTTATCAGTTGCTTTACCCTTTCCTCCCACAGTAGCTATCTTCTGCTCGAATCTTTTCCTCGAAGTTGTCATGTTTTGGGCATTCCGAAAGGTTTCTTCATCGTTATCCCATAAATTTGTATATTCAAAATGCACTCCAGCTGTTGTGCAATAATTTGTAAATTTATCCTCAGAGTCATTCCTATCAAAATTAATTTCACCGAAGTGAAAATACTCTAACTCTTTAACTAATTCTACTGCATTTTTTACCCTGGAAAATTTGTAAATTCCTACAAAAAAGGGAACTGCAGGATATACTACCTTCTTCTGCTCAAAAAGGAAATTTCCTATCCCATCAATGTATAACTATCTCATAGCCTCTTTGTGGATTACATAGTCTGTGGCATACTTCGGTAGGAGAGAAGGGGCTGTTAAACCACCATACATTCTTAAACATAAGCATTCTTCTGTCAAATAATAGTTTTCGTTGTTTTGCACAACTTCCAAGGCTTCATCTGACATACAATTACATTCGGCCAAGAAGATTAATGTATACAATGGCATGATGAATTTTTCACAAATCTCCTTGTAATTGTTGTAATATTTGTGGTTCCAGAACAACTTATAAGTAGCATACACAGGGGCCCGGTCTTTATCCCATTGGCACTTTAATGCTGGGAAAGGTTGAGTGCATAGAATGCAATCAATCAAAATAGAACTCATGTAAAATTTTGTCTTCTTCTGGGACACTCCTCCCAATGCTGAACTTATACAATCCGACAAACTGTTGGACACTATATTTTCCCAATAAAAAATTGTACCTTGGGTAGCAACAAAAAATATAACCGGTACCCAACCTATTTTGAAACTTCTTCCATTTTCCCTCCCAAAAATTCTGTTCAGCATCAAAGAAATGAATATGTATGGAGTGCAGAGAGTTGATGTATCGTACTCTCCAGAAGGCCTTGTACGGAAATTTTTTCCTGGGATCATCATCTTCTTAACTGTATCCACCATGTCTAGCTTTAGCTCCCTTAACCAACTTTCAGTCAAGTAGGTTTGTGGTGTTGGTAAATTGTAAGCCATAGACACATAAGCTGGGTTGTATGCAGCATAACCCTGCTTCTTGGTATTGGCCAGTATCATCCTTGTTACGTCTGCTCTTGGAAGAATCCAACTTATCACTTTTGAACATGGGAATAGTTCGGGTCTGGTAGCCACTTTCATAAGGGTTGATTTCTCAATATTTGCATATATGGGCATATCTTCAAAACCAGCATCTAGAACACTCTGGTTTGAAATCATCCTATATACCTCTCCCCATTATACTATGGCTCAACTCTAGTAATAACTTTAGTATCTTCATAAATGACTTCCACTTTGGTTATTACCTCCACTTCAAGCTCCTTTTCGACTGCTTGGGCCTTCTTCTTCTGCTTTCGCGGCATATTGTTGTGTTGATAATTAGCCTGTAAAAATTATACAACATGATTTTAGTCTATTTATCCCTAGCAAGCTGTGTAGTGAGAAAACAATTAAACTACCATAATCTTACCATTCCATCCAAATGCATACTGAAAAATATTATTTGCACCTAAGGTCCTTTTGAATGAGAGACTCTGAATAAAAGGAAATGCAAAAAACCCCTTAAACCTGCTAAACTTCTGCTATCTCAGACCCTAACCTCTCTCAGCCTCCCCAAAATTCGATAAGTGAGTCTTGACTGAGGAAAACTCACACTACAGTCCGCTCAAAACAAAAACCTAAAAACCCCTATCAGTTATGTGGTCCTCCTGAATCCCATGGAAACCTACGGCCACGCGGATTAGGTTTTAAAAGGATTCCATAATGAACAGGGAGGTGCAGACAGTGAAACGCTGGTCTGCACCATGCCCTAACCTTCCAAACAAACGTCAATGGTGCACTCATGGCTGCATAGAGGCTGGGTGGGAAAAATAACGGGCCAAAATGAAACGCTCACAACAAAATGGGCTGAACCCTCAATAAAGGAAAAATATACCGTAGAAAAGATAATTTTTTTTGCATAAATACCTAACCTTCTTACGAAAAAACTAACCCCATCCACCTAGGTGGTTTAAAACAACAAAACTAATTATAAAAACAAAATACCTAAGTGAATCCTACCTGGAAATGAAATGGTAGGCAACCTGGACAAACGACGGCTTCCGTGGGCGAAGAAAACGTATAGGATTTTGACAGCTGTGCGCAATCGACAGGATAGCTACCACCGTGAAAATGACAAGTGATACGGGCTCTATGGCTTTATACACTTTGACCGGGAAGGATAACTAAACCTAGTGGCAAAAAGAATTTTAACTCACCTTCAAAGATATAACCTTGAAAGGATCCGCAATGTCGGATGGAAACAGCGCTATTTACCCGGTACATCAGACTAGAAAGTCACATCGAAAGGCTGAAACACTGGCCACTTCGGTATCAGCGGGAGCATCGTGAATCTCTGGATAGAATCCTCACTAAAACTCTGCACATCAGATGGCGAAAACATGAAATATTTTTGTTCATTCCGAAAAACACAAATTTGGGAATAGATTTCCAACTTAACAGGACATCAGAAAAAGATAGTCGAACGAAGACCCGATTCATCGGATTTGCTTTAAACTAAACTATCGGAACATCGCCACACTGTCTCTGAGACCCTAGACGAAACAGCTTCCGATATGCCGGATCAAACCTTGGAAAGCTTCCAGACATTTAGTTGATTGTGCATCCGCTGTATCGGGAGGCTAGTTGACTATGCATTCGCTGTATCAGAAAGCTAGTCAACTAAGCATCCGATATGGGCATACAAAAAGACTTATTTTTTCACCGAAAACAACCAACTCAGGACAAACCTTGGTATAAATAAAACATTCTTAGGCCGTCTAGATACTAAAACGAAAAAGAGGGAACCCTAAAAATAAAAATAAAATTCGGGGAAATAGTTGCAGCTACAACAACTGGAAACTACCTGGCAGACACAGATATCTAAACAACTCATCCTTTGAGACAGCAGACTGTTTTAGTGATATCATTTTATTAGATTTCTTCAAGATATCTGGATTCCTAGAATGCAAGATTTATGAACTTTAATCATTGATGATAGTCCAAGTTTAAGAAGGGGAACCAGGATTTCAAAGTCTGGAGAACTCTTCTGAGGCTGAAGATATGAGTTTTATTTTACCTCTACCTTTGGGTAGCTTCCAACTTAGACACCACATGATCGTAACATATGGTAAACGGATATATCCATTTGTTTCTCATTCCCATCCCAATTTGCATTTTTGGTGCTTCTAGACTTTTGTCCTTTTGAGTCCTCCCTGATTACTTTCTTTCTGAATTTTAATCCAGGCTCCTCTATCCATAGTGTCCTTTTGTGTGAGATATATTTTAATTTTAACTCACGGACGGAGAATAAGTTTGGAAATCTCATTCATACCGATGTGGTTCAACATGTGTTTTTTATACATATTTGCCTTTTAGGAGATTTTGACTCTTGCTATCCTTTTGACTTTCAATTTGTGGCATGGGATCATTTAAATATAATACATTGTTTATCTTGCTTCCTTTCCATGGATCTTTTGGTGTTACCCCCTAGGACAGCTTTTAGTGTGAGATGAATGGAGCCTCAAAATAGTACTCTAGACTTTTCTATCCTTAGTTATTTTACAAGGATTAAGCAGGACTTCAAATGTGTTCATAATCCATTTAGAAAATCTGCTAGTCTTGAAGAATATTTAAGCATTTGTATGAGTAAATAGTAGGCATTCTTTGATCAAAGATTTCAGTTTATCCAGAACTCTGATGAACTCTAAAAACCGAAAGTCGTGCTAATCTATTGAAACATAACAAACCAAAATTTACAAGCAATCAAATTCTGAGCAAGTAAAAGCAAAACAACTAAAACTAATCTAAAGTAAACCAAAACAAATCAAACCATTTATTTATGTACAAGAAAACAAAATCAGAAAAAATTAAGAAAAATAAGGCTTGAGAACTAAACCATTTATTGGTAAGCTCTCCTCGCACCCCTGTAAGTCTCGCAGTTTGTAAGTTGAGGGGCCTATCTTTGTTGCAATCTGAAAAGGGCATATCCATAGTTGTTGAAACTTAGTGTGCTTTCCCTTCTCATCATGCGGGTGATCCCACTTAAGAACCAAATCACCTACCTTGAATTCCTTGTTCCCAGCTTTATGTTTGTCAAACCATCTCTTTACCATTTCTTGTTTATGCTTAAACCTTTCACGGGCTTTGGACCTATACTCTTCTGACTTCAGCAGATTATAAATTTGGATTTGCATAATCTCATTATCAGTACCCCTAGAGTCTTGGGCTAGTATGGAAGATGGCAACAGAATATTAGAAAGGAGGACAGCTTCTTTCCCATAGATAAGAGTGTAGGGTGACACACCTAAGGAGTTCTTGGGTGTGACTCTATCGGACCAGAGTGCAATACATAAAGCTACATGCCATCTCCTTTGATATTCTATCACTATTTTCTTTAAAATTCTAATCAGATTTTTATTTGTGGATTCTACCAAACCATTTCCTTGTGGGTAGTAGTTTGCATAATAGTGTATCTTAATTCCTCCTTCATTAGCAAATGCAGTTAATTTAATAGATGAAAAATATGAAGCATTATCAAAAACCAGGGAAATTAGAACCCTAAACCTAGTCATAATGTGGTTCTACAAGAAATCCATAACTGCGTCCTCGTTTACTTTTCGTAACAGAATGGCCTCTACCCATCTGGTGAAATAATCAGTTGCCGTCAGAATGTACTTATGCTACAATGAGGAATTTGGATTTATTTCTCCGATAATGTCGATTCCCCATTGTTCAAATGGTTCCGAAATAATCATTGGTTTCAATGGTCCTGCTGCTTTGGCTTGTCTCCCAACGCTCCTTTGGCAAGTATCACACTTTCGAAGATGAGCATGAGCATATTTAAACAATGTTGGCCAGTAATATCTAGCTCTGAGAATCTTGTGTGCTTTTGTGTCCCCTGAAAAAGTGACCTCCAACGGGTCCATCATGTAATTCTGCTACAACCTTCTTTGCATCTTCATGTTCCAAGCATCTGAGAAAGACTCAATCATAATTCTTTCTAAATAGCACTCCATCAATAATCTGATATAAGGCTGATTTCAAACGTAACGCCCTTCTTTGCTTGGGTCTCCAATGCTCCAGCAAATATCCTTCTTGAAGATAATGGACCAAATCCCAATACCAGGAGTCTGGAGCTGTGAATAGAGGACATACATCCACCATGTGTAATTCAACTTCATTATCCCAGCTGCTATGTTCATTGTTTTGACCCTCAGCCATCAGCTTACAAAGTCCTTGTCCTTTAATTATGGTTTCTAGCTTAAATTTAAGATCATATTCTTGCAAAGCAGTCACCCAATTACCTCTTCTTTCTCCCAGTTCTTTTTGTAAAAAAAGGGATCATACTGTTGGGTGTAGGACTATTACTTTGGTGCGGTTCTTAAGTATGTATGGCCTGAATTGCTTTACCGCCTTAAAAATTACATAAGATTGTTTATCAATTGCGGGATAGTTCAATTCAGCCCCTTGCAGACCAGTGCTAATAAATGATATGTGATACTCATCCCCCCCATCCTCCTTCTACGTAAGCACTGCTGCTAATGAATCATCGGAAGCGAAAGTGTACTGAATAAAATCCTTTTCAAAATTTGGACTTTTGGCTGATGGTGCATGAGAAATAGATGTCTTAATCTTGTTGAATGCATTCTTCTCCGAATCGGTCCATTTGAACTCCACACTCTACTTAACCATTTGCTGGAAAGGTTTGATGATTTGAGCAAAATCTGGCACAAACCTCCACATGAAATTGATTGTGCCCATAAAAGATTGCATACCCTTTTTATTATGGGGCAAAGGGATTTGTTCTATGGCCGTAATCCTTTCTGGGTCTATGGAGATCCCTTGTTTAGAAATAACATGACCCAATAGCTTTCCTTTTGTAACTGCGAACATGCATTTCTTAGGATTTAACGAAATGCCATATTTCCTGCAGCGCTCAAAAATATGTTTCAAATGAAATGCATGCTCTTCTCTCTTCTTTGAAAATATTGTAACATCATCTAGATAGACCACAACACTACGGCCAATCAGACCGCAGAAAGCTATATCCATAGCCCTTTGGAAAGTTGCTCCAGCATTAATAAGTCCAAAGGGAATCCTCCTATACGCAAAAGTTCCCCACTTTGTTCTGAAAGTGGTCTTGAGCATGTCTTCTTTTGCTACTAATACTTGATTATAACCGGAGAATCCATCTAATAGGGAGAATAGTTCGGAACCTGACACCATTTGTAGTATTCGTTCCATGGGTGGGACGGGATAATTATCTTTATCTGATGCATGATTAAGATTTCTGAAATCTACACAAATTCTAATCTCTCCAGACTTTTTCCGTACTGGTACCAAATTAGAGACCCATTCTGAATGTCTAACTCTAAATATGATTTTAGCATCTAGCAGCTTTTTCACTTCATTTTGAATTAGGGGTTCTAGCTTTGGATGCATCTTTCTCAAAGGTTGCTGATAAGGTTTGACTCCAACCTTGATCGGAATCACATGTTGTATAATTTTAGTGTCATATGTCTTTAGGTCTTCGTAAGTCCAAGCAAATGCATCCTTATATTGTCTGAATAAATTGATGAATTTACTCCTCTCACCGAGTGAACAACACTTCCCCAAATTCACATATTTGGGTTCATCCTATGTCCCTAGATTTATTAGCTCAAATTGTAAAGACGAGCGATGAGTCTTAACATTCACTGGCTTTATGAACTTATTGTCTAGATCAAACAGTTGTTCCAAAGTTCTAACTCCTTTTGGAATAAAATTTTCGTACTGTAATTCTGCTTGATGTTATGGCTCCTTTAAATGTATCATTATTCGTTAAGCATTCCAATATTTGTTGATCATCATCAAACACCCTCATATTAGTGATGTTATATGGAACAGAAGGCCTAAAAAGCAATTCAATCGAACATCTGTTATTCGTAGGTACGAACCTTGCAGCTGATGTATCTAACAAGTCAGCTGCTATATTTTTTGTTCTAGGAATTGAATAAATATTTAATGCATGAAAATTTATCAATAAACCCCAGACTTCATTTTGGTAAGCCTTCAAATGTGGTGATATGTAGTGAATTTTGTTCTGAATTTGTTTACGACGATTTAGAATCTCCATACACTTTCAAATTTTTTACTTTTAATTCCATCGCTTTTTTAAGTCCCTGAACTAATGCTTCGTATTCGGCTGTGTTATTTGTGCATTCAAATTCTAATATACATGAAAGAAAATGGTTTTTTTCTAAGTCCCTGAACTAATGCTTCGTATTCAGCTGTGTTATTTGTGCATTTGAATTCTAATATACATGAAAGAAAATGGTTTTTTTTTTTAAATCCTGGATCAATCAGGACACAGCCAGCTCCTGATCCTTCCAATGTTTTAGAACCATCGAAATAAAGAATCCAAAAACTTTCTACTCCTACTGAAATCACATTACTAACTACATCTGTCACTAAATCTACTATGTTACAATCAATATTATCAACCTGTGAGAACTGAAGGAGATCAGGCTGGATATCAGGTATACTGTTGGCTTCTTCAGCTTGGTAATTTCTTGGTTTCAATTCAATGAAATAGTTTCCCAACACAGAGTTAACTGGTTCATTTTTTCCCTCTAACTGAGTCACATTATACTTCATTTGAGGCTCTCTTAACACCTTTATTTGGTTATGACATCCTTTATAGGGAAACCACATATGTGACCAATCTGATGCAAAATATCCTTCTAATTTTGCTGACCAATCCCGGCTCAAAACCAAACCATAAGCATCCAGGATATCTGCTACAACAATGTCTATGTACTGACATACCCTCTCATCAACGGACAAACGGATCAAGACATCTTCCATTTCTCTAATCACTTTTACTGATGTTTTGTCTAATTGAAGAACTTGGCCTATAGTTGGTTTAGACCAACCATTTATTTGTTTGCAAACTGAGCATGGCATGACATTTTCTGAAGCTCCTGAGTCCACCAAACAATTATGCACATTGTAATTGAAAATCTCAAAATTTAGAAGAAAGGTTGGAATTCTATACTTAGACTTTCATCCTAAAATTGTTTCACCAATCTCTTCCTCAGGTTGGTTGTCACTCTGAGGTTCCTTCTCAAGTGTCTCAAGTGATTTTAAGAGCTTTTCCTTTTGTTGAGGTAGATTGCACATCTCAAACAATGAGATATTTGCTTTAGCCTTTTTAATCTCTTCAACAATGTCATATCCCATCTCATGCTTAGTCAAACTTTTTCTTGAAATTTTCAACTTTATTTTCAGTAGGATTTATAGGCACATTGACGTTTTTGGGGCTCTAGCCTGAAATGACAAACTCAGGTATGTTAACCATTGGAGTATTATTCTTAATTTTCTTTATGTTCTCTTGAAGTTTCTTAATCTTGGGAAGTATCAAGTTATATTCTTTTAATAGATTCTGACTTCTTATTGTAACATTTGTCTCTGATATTTCTTCTTCATCAGGGATAACTTCATCTTCTACGTTAAACATAGAAACACAGTCCCATAAAACCAAGGTGTCTTCCTCTTGTGTTTCTATGGGTTCATGATCTTTCCCTTTCTCTTCCTCAGTCCCTGTCAACTTGGAATCCAATAATTGGTTCATTACTAATGTCATAGAATTAATCCACTGTGGGGAATTATTCTCATAATGAGGTTGTTGTTGGAATGTACAAAAATTATTCATTCGTGCATCTATCAAATTCATGGCTGAGGGACTGTGTGCGGGAGGTTTGGGATGACTATTGTCTTCCCTCTTTTTATAATAAGGCTTGTATTGTTTATGAGCCTCTTTTTCTTTTTCCAAATCAATCACCCTGTTTGATAACTTTTCCATCATCTTTACTACCCCATCTAACTCCTGTGATCATTCATCCTTAGGTTTAGTTAATAATAGCGGCTTTTTGTTTTCATAAGTTCTTTCATCTGACTGTGTAGGATAGTGTTCTATACTCTCCATTTATACCTCTACCTTCTCAGCTTCTTCATAAGTATCTACCAAAGTGGGCCTAACTGATCTCTTGGAAAACATGGCTAGATCAGGCCCAAGGGCTGAGGTATAGTACTCAATTAGAGCATGCTCAAATGGTTTATCAGTTGCATTGAAGTTATTCAGATAGGCAGCAAACCTTTGAGTAAAATTATGTACCCTTTCTTTCTTTTATTTAAGGCAATCAATCCTTTCATTAAAGCTGTGTGAGTTTTATGGATTTTGTATTTGTTTGTAAACAGTCTCTCAAAAATATTCCAATTTGTGATTGAGTTTGCTAACTGGGCAAAGTACCATGAAGCTGCTTTTCCTTGTAGGGTATGTGGGAATAATCTGCAGACTACATCTTCAAGTTCTACTGCTTGTAAACCTTCTAAAGCCGGATAAAAACTCTGCAAGTGATCATCCACAAGAATTCCTTCACTGGGTTCAAACTTGGGTAAAATTTTGTCAAAACTCTGAGGCATATCATGCAATGGACGTGTCAGGTTTAAAGGAGATCTAGCTGTCCAAGCAAGTTGTGGAGGTGTCTGATTTGCATTCACATTGGCCATGATTCTGAGTGGAGTATGAGGTGGAGACTGAATAGGGGTCTGAAAAGGTGAACATTAAGGGGAATCTAGCCCCAACTGATTCAAAGTTTGGACAACTTCTTGTAAGGTTGTTTCTACCAATTCTTCAAGATCTTCTACCAACATTGAATCTTCCAACTGAGGATGGTCCTTCTTCTGATACTCTCTTCTAGGTAGAATAGGGATAATAGGTAACCCTCCAATTCTTTTTGCATATTCCCTGGTAATCCTCCTTAAATCTTCAACCACTTCGTTATCAATGGGATAGAGATACCCCTTTACTTTTTCTTCAGGAGTGGGTTTCTGAGGTAAACTAGTTTCAGAACTGTCACCAGTGGAGTAATCTCGAGAAAGCGGAATTCCTCGGCCAACCATGCACTGGTGGCCCTCCTTCTAGTGCCAAAACTGTTGAGGCCTGGAAAATCGCAGGTAACAACAGTAGGGATTCTCCCCAATAAACATTCCCAATTAGCTCGTTATTGTTTGGTATGGGGAATCCGTCCGGTTTACGGTCCGGCTACAGTAGGTCAAGTAACGGTTAAAGCTTATTTTACCGGTTGCGGCCCAATCCACCGTTTAGGCATATTTTTTAGTTTTATGTTTAGGTATGATATGCAAGTACCTAGATAAATTCAATTGATAGAGAAAACGAAGAGTATCACAATGTGATGCGCAGGTTCTTACCTCTCATCTTACCTCTCTCGCTTCTAAATCATAAACAAATAAAACTAAATAGAACTATCTAACCTATCCTTAGGGAGCAACACAGTAATTAATAATGAGTAATGTATTGTATAACATGCATTTAGAACACTACAAATAGCTGTTAATATTTATGAATACATGAATATCAATAGACAGATAAACAAAGAGATAGCTCATTGTTAATTAAAACATTCATTACTCAAATATGATTATGGAAATTTCACAGAAATAAATAGGAGCACATTCATAACATGAAATAATTCATAAGTTAGAACGATCTCGCAATTCATGGAAATAAACTGAAACATAAATAGTTCATATCCAACCAACCCATGTTAGGCATTTGAAACCCCACAATACTTTCTCCAGCCGCAAATATAACTCTTTATTATAAGATGAAATAGTTCTTCTTACAATATTCTGGCGCAAAAATAGTTTGAAAAAAGGTCCCTTGATACATAAAGATTGCCTATATTTATAATAAAAAAATAAAAACTCTTGGGCTTCCCTCGTTGCCTTTTGGGCTTCCCCTAACCTTTCCTTTACAAAATTTTGTCTTTTAGCTTGTCAATTCAAAAATATAAATACAATATAGTACATCATTTATCAAAAGTGCTAGACATTCCAACTAAGAGGGTCCAGCTTTCTCATTCATAAACTTCCTCCATGCATTTGCATCTGCTGCTATGTTCTCAAAACCAGAAGGTTCGATAAATCTGATAGTAATTTCGTGCTTAGCAGCCTGGGATTTTACATCCGCCACCCTTGCAGGAATCAGACGAAGTTGGTCTTCCAGTAAGTGACTACTAATTGTTGCATGTGTTATTTCAGTCTTAAGCACCTCTTCATCTAATTTCTCCACTAGCTGAATGGCCCGCTCGTCTTCGCTGCATTGTTCCTGTAATTGCTTCAAAAATATCTCATGCTCTAGCAGCACTTCTAATATCCTTTCAGCAGAGTTCTGACATCGATTGTAAGTTAGGATCACTCTCCTATAGAATTCAGCACATGCATTCTTCGTCTTCCTCACTATCTTTATCAGTTCTTTTGCTGCTTTGCTAGCAAACTCGATCAGCTCGTATTCCATCTTTACCGTCTCTAGGTCTTTGATAGATATATTTGTGGGAGATTCCTTATTTGTTTCTACCCATGTCATCCTTCCCTGCAGATTTTCTAAGATATCCTATGTCCTATCCAAAAAATAAGAAGTTGTACTTACAATTTCCTCCAATCTTATGTCTATCTGTTGAACCTTAAATCTTTCTTCAACCATCTGCAGCTGCATTTGATGAATCTTATTTCTGAGCATAAGAGGATGCTTCTTTAAAGGTTCAACATCATCCTTCTTCTCCATAGTCATCTTTAGTGAAACTAATAGTGATTTCTTTTGTTCCTCCAAGGCTACTATCTGAGTTTTGTACAACTTAGCTTTCCCTTCTGCTGTGATCTTTTGTACTTCCAGCTCTACCACTTTACCTTCTAACTCTCTATTTTCCCTATTAAACTCTTTAATTGATAGCCTAAGATTATCTCTTTTGGCTTCCGACATCTGATATCTTTGCTGCAATTTCCCAAACTCTGTCAAGGTGGCCTGGGATTCCTTTTCTATATTACATGTAGATAGTACCAAAGCATATTTATCTACCTGTAGAGTCTGACACTCTGCCTTTGATACCTCAACTTCACTGATCATATCCTCATACTTCCTTTTTAAACTCTGACTTTCACTCCTTTATTTCTTCAAAGTCTCCTTCAACTGTGTGACCTTTTTTTGAGACTGTTCTAGATCTGTCATGATTCTGTCCACATTATCTTCAGTGGATAAGGTTAGGGATACTCCAGCTCTTGCTATTAAATGCAGATATTTGTTGGTCCCGTGAACCACTATCTTATTAGTTACCATCACTCCTGGTTTACCTCCAGTGTTCACCTTTTTCTCTGTTCTTTTGGCAATCCTCTTTTTTTCCTTGTCATAGAAAATAGTGTTGAAATCTGGCACCTCCTCCCCTTCAGTGGGAATGAAAGGAATTAACTCAACCCCAGATATTGACACCGAACCTTCTCCTACTATATTACTAGAAGGAACAACAAGCTCTAATGGGTCAATATCAGACTGAATCTGTCCTTGATCAGTAGGGTCTTGTTCTTCTTGTGTCTCTATTCTTGATTCTTCCACTACCTTTTATGTTTTCCCTTTTCCCTTATTTGCTTCTTCTAATCTCAACCCTTCACTTTCTTTCTTCCTTCTCAGTATTTCTTCTTCCTCTTTTCTTTTCTCTTCTTCTTATGTCTTCTTTGTCGCCTCTTCAGTTGTCCTTTTCTTTTCTTCTTCCTCAGCTCGCAACCAGTTCTCTGCTTCTTGTGCTAACCTATGAGCTTCTTCCTGCCTTTTCTTAGCTGCATATTCTTCATACCTTTTGAGTTTATCAGTTGCTTTACCCTTTCCTCCCATGGTGGCTATCTTCTGCTTGAATCTTTTCCTGAAAGTTGTCATGCTTTGAGCATTCTGAAAGGTTTCTTCATCGTTATCCCAGAAATTTGTATATTCGAAATGCACTCCAGCTATTGTGCAATAATTTGCAACTTTATCCTCAGAGTCATTCCTATGAAAATTCATTTCACCGAAGTAAAATTACTCTAACTCTTTAACAAATTCTACTGCATTTTTTACCCTGGAAAATTTGTAACTTCCTACAAAAAAGGGAACTGCATGATATACTGCCTTCTTCTGCTCAAAAAGGAAATCCTATCCCATCAATGTATAACTATCTCACAGGCTCTTTGTGGATTACATAGTCTATGGAATACTTCGGTAGGAGAGAAGGGGCTCTCGAACCACCATACATTCTTAAATATAAGCCTTATTCTATCAAATAATAGTTTCCGTTGTTTTGCACAACTTCCAAGGCTTCATCTGACATACAATTACATTCGGCCAAGAAGATTAATGTATACAATGGCATGATGAATTTTTCACAAATCTCCTTGTAATGGTTGTAATATTTGTGGGCCCAGAACAACTTGTAAGCAGCATACACAAGGGCCCGGTCTTTATCCCTTTGGCACTTTAATGCTGGGAAAGGCTGAGTGCATAGAATGCAATCAATCAAAATAGAACTCATGTAAAATTCTATCTTCTTCTGAAACACTCCTCCCAATGCTGAACTTATACACTCCGACAAACTGTTGGACACTATATTTGCCCAATTAAAAATTGTACCTTGGGTAGCAACAAAAAGTATAACCGGTACCCAACCTATTTTGAAACTTCTTCCATTTCCCCTCCCAAAAATTATGTTCAGCATCAAAGCAATGAATCTGTATGGAGTGCGGAGATTTGATGTCTCGTACTCTCTAGAAGGCCTTGTACGGAAATTTTTCCCTTGGATCATCATCTTCTTAATTGTATCCACCATATCTAAATTTAGCTCCTTTAACCAACTTTCAATCAAGTAGGTTTGTGGTGTTGGTAAATTGTAAGCCATAGACACATAAGTTGGGATGTATGCAGCATAACCCTGCTTTTTGGTATTGGCCAGTATCATCCTTGTTACATCTGCTCTTGGAAGAATCCAACCTATCACTTCTGAACATGGGAAAAGTTCAGGTCTTGTAGCCACTTTCATAAGGGTTGATATCTCAATATTTGCATATATGGGAATATCTTCAAAACCAGCATCTGGAACACTCTTGTTTGTAGTCATCCTATATACCTCTCTCCATTTATACTCTGGCTCAACTCCAGTAATAGCTTTAGTATATTCATGAATGACTTCCACTTTGGTTATTACCTCCACTTCAAGCTCCTCTTCGGCTGCTTAGGCCTTCTTCTTTTGCTTTCGTGGCATATGGTTGTGTTGATAATTAGCCTGTAACAATTATACAACATGATTTCAGTCTATTTATCCCTAGCAAGCTGTGTAGTGAGAAAACAATAAAACTACCGTAATCGTGACCATTCCATCAAAATGCATACTGAAAAATATTATTTACACCCAAGGCCCTTCAGTGAATGAGAGACTCTGAATAAAAAGGAAATGCAAAAAACCCCTTAAACCTGCTAAACTTCTGCTAGCTCAGACCATAACCTCTCTCAGCCTCCCAAAAATCTGATAAGTGAGTCTCAACTGAGGAAAACTCACACTGCAGTCCGCTCAAAACAAAAACCTAAAATCCCCTATCAGTTATGCGGTCCTCCTGAATCCCATGGAAACCTACGACTGCACAGATTAGGTTTTAAAATGATGCCATAATGAATAGGGAGGTGCATACAATGAAGCACTGGTCTACATCGTGCCCTAATCTTCCAAATAAATGTCAATGGTGCACTCATGGTTGCACAAAGGCTGGGTGGGAAAATAAACTGGCCAAAATGAAACACTCACAACAAAACAAGCTAAACCCTTAGTAAAGGAAAAATATACCGCGGAAAACACAATTTTTTTGCATAAATAACTAACCTTCCAGCGAAAAACCAAATCCCATCCACCCAGGTGGTTTAAAACAACAAAACTAAGCATAAAAACAAAATACCTGACCAAATCCTACCTGGCAATGAAATGGCAGGCGACCTAGACAGACGATGGCTTCTGTGGGTGAAGAAAACATATAGGAGTTTGGCAGCTGCGCGCAATCGACAAGGTAGCTACCCCCGTCAAAATACCAAGTGATACGACCTCTACGGCTTTATACACTTTGAACGGGAAGGATAACTAAACCTAGCAGGAAAAAGAATTTTAACTCACCTTTGGAGATACAACGTTGAAAGGATCCGCAATGTTGGATGGAAACAGCTCTATTTACCCGGTACATCGGACAGGAAAGTCACATCGAAAGGTGAAAACACTAGCTGCTTCGGTATCGGCGGGAGCATCATGAAGCTCCGGATAAACTCCTCACTAAAACTCCACAACGTCGGATGGTGGAAACACTAAATCTTTTGGTTCATTCCGAAAAACACAAACAACGGTGAGATTTCCAACTTAACCGGACATCAAAAAAAGATAGTCGAACGAAGACCTGATTCATCATATTTGCTTTAAACTAAACTGCCAGAACATTGGCACACTATCTTCAAGACCCCAGACAACTTCTGGTATGCCGGATCAAACCTTGGAAATCTTTCGGACAGTTAGTTTACTGCGCATCCGTTGTATCGGGAGGCTAGTGGACTATGCATTCGTTGTATAGGAAAGCTAGTCAACTAAGAATCCGATATGGGAATACAAAAAGACTAAGTTTTTCAACGAAAACAACCAACTTGGGGAAAACCTTGGTAGAAATAAAACATTCTTAGGCCGTCTAGATACTAAAAAAAGGGGGGGGAACCCTAAAAATAAAAAATTTCAGGGAAATAGTTGCAGCTACAACAGGGTCATATCCTCAAATATTCAAAAATCCTTCGATGATCCTAGATGGCAGGCAGCTATGGATGAGGAATTTGATTCACTACATAACAATAAAACTTGGGAACTTGTCTCTTTACCTCAAGGGATGAAACTTGTTCAGTGAAAATGGGTCTACAAGAACAAGATAGCCTCTGATGGAACCACAACCAAGTACAAGGATCGGTTGGTGGCCAAAGGATACTCTCAAGTTCAAGGATTGGACTAAAATGAGACATTCACTCCAGTAACTAGAATGGATTCCATCATACTTGTCTTGGTAGTTTCAGCTTCCAAGATATGGGAGGTACATCAAATGGATGTGAAAAGTTCCTTCCTCCATGGTGACTTGAAGGAAGAGATTTATATGAAACAACCTGAGGGGTTTATTGATGATCCTTCCTTAGTTTGCAAACTAAGGGAATCATTGTATGGACTTAAACAAGCCCTAAGGTCATGGTACTACAAAATGGATGCCTTCCTCATGTCATGGAAATTTCAAAGATGCAAATCATATTGAAATGTTTACATACATAAGAAAGATGTATTATTGCTATTGATTGTGCTTTATGTGGATGACTTGCTCATTACTAGCAGCTCTATTGCTGGATTGAGAAGCATCAAGTCATCCCTAAACAAAGCATTCGTTTGACTGATGTTGGACTGTTAAGAAATTTCATTGGTATCGAAGTAAGTCAAAATACTTTGGGAATCATGATCTCACGGTCCATATACTCATCAGACATGCTCAGGAGATTCCACATAGAATACTACAAGGCAACCCCTTGTCTTTCCTATCCGGCATCAGGCTAGAGGAAGGTGGCTCTACACCTTTGGTAGAAAACACTCTTTACAGACAGCTCATTGGGAGCCTCCTATATCTCACACATTCGAGACCATACATATCCTATGTTGTGATTGTTATTGCTAGGTACATGTAGGAGCCACATGAGCTGCATTAGAAGGAAGCAAAGAGGATCTTGCACTATGTACAGGGTACTAGAGATTATGGGATTCATTATGCAGCTGGTGCATAACTTGATCTCATAGGATGCATAGATTCAAACTGGGCAGGATATGGGAATGATAGGAAATCCACTTCAGGATTTATGTTTATGATCAGATCTGGGCCAATTTGTTGTCCAACAAGAAGCAAGCAACACTTGCACTCTCTTCAGCAGAGGCAGAGTATCGAGGAGCTGTGAATGCAGCTATTCAGGCAGTTTGGATACATGTCATCTTGACAGAATTTGGGACTAGCACTTCACCTTCAGTAGAAATTTATTGTGACAACCAGAGCACCATAAAAAATTCCAATGATCTAGTTCAAAAGCAAAGAACAAAGCACATTGAGGTTCACATGCATTATATTCGGGAACTAGTGCATGACAAAACTATCACACTACATTATTGTCCTACAAAGGATCAGATTGCAGGCACTTTCACCAAGTCCTTCACAAAAAAGAGATTTTCCTTTCTCAGGTATCTTTTAGGTGGAAAGGCTTGATTCATTATTCCTGTTCCTGCTTATTTTGAGGGGGGGGGTTCCCATGAGGTTTTCCCTAATTTGCTTGGTTTATTAAGCAACATTTTTTCTTTTAGATTGTATATGGGTGAATTTTGGCCTTGTTTCCAGGGCCCGTAGTTGTCCAAGTTAGGATTAAGGGGGGGTGTTAGGATTTATAATCCTCCCTTGTCCAAATTGGTCTATTAGATTATATTTTCCTAACTTAGGAGTCATTTAGTTATTATTGGGTCCACTAGTACCATTGGGTTCACTTAGCCTAATGGGGATACATGTACCAGTCACTAGAGTGTGGTGAACATAGATATAGGCTAACTAAAACTCATTTCACATTCATGCATCATTTTATGCGCCTCCTAGACCAATCCCTACAATTTAGGAGCCACTGGGAGTGCTGACACCAACCTACTTCAATTTTTGGCAGTTGGTGACTAGTCAAGCTTAGTTATGATTTAGTTTCATTCATTTAAATTTCCTCTAGGTCAATTAGCACCAGTCTTGCATGGTTACATGTGGGAAGGCACCTATTCTGACCTACCACATCAGTTAGACTAGTTTAACTAATTATAAGTTATTGAGAGACTGAATTAAACAACTAGAGCTTAGCTAGTTAGATCCGATAGTGATTTAGAGACTTCTAGTTAGCCATGTAGTCAGATTGATTTAGTGATTCGAATCCTATCCACATGATTCGAATTCTCCTTTATGTAACACTATTGTATACTGTTGGGATTAATGAAAGTTTATACTATAATTATACTGAGCAATACTTGTATCTTTCCTATGAGATTTGTTTTGTTAAATGGGTATTATTCATTCCTTTTACACTGCATAATAATTAAATCTAATGGCACTCATTGCCTAAAAATCAATGACATGTTAATTCTAATATGGTATTAGAGCCTCCTTGGGAAAGCTTCGAGACTATCCACTCTCCATTGTACACCAGAAGCATATGGGTTTCCATAGAAGCCCCGCAAAGAGTGCCTTGCTAACTCTGGATTCATTCAGAGTGGTGGTGCAGGCGTGAAGGACCCTGAAAAAGTATACATGTCGAGAGGGAAGGCTTGATTCTAACATAGTGTGAATTGGTTTTATTTTTGCAGTGTTTTCTTACAGGTGCTACGTATCTTGATTGAATAAATTGACTGATCGAAAGGAGAATTGATGGAGAGTCAATCTTTCTTACCCCGGATCTTGACACCCTTCAACTATGTTGATTGGAGGGTAGATATGCAGGTCTCCTTGTGCAAGATTGGCCTGTACAAGATGACAATGGGCCGAGAGAATGAACCTCATCATCCTGCTGAGAAGAACAAGTTCGTTAACCGATTGGATGAATCATGTGGCTTCCTTTGTGCTCACATCTCCAAAGACCTCATATTTCACCTTGAGGGATTAAGGACTCCCAAAGAATATTGGGAGAAGCTCAAATTCTTGTTTGGAAAGCAAGATGAGCTTCATGGACGCATTCTAGAGAACGAGCTAATATCATTACAGCCCAGGAGTTTCGAGACCATGCAACATTTTTTTTCCAAATTCAAGTCTCTTGAACTACAATGTAAGCAACGTGGAGTAGAGAGAAAGGATGAGAAGCTTGTGCTATATGTACTCAACAAATTTGGTTCTGATTATTTTGTATTTTTCTCTACCTTCCATTTCAGAAGAGCTTCCATTCCTAATTGGAAGATTCTTTCACTTGATGGATTTGTTGAGTCCTTAATACAGGATCAAGAAAAGTTGGTCCAGATGGGAGTTCTCCAAACTTCCAAGAAACAATCTCTTCTAATGATAGACTCTACCAATGCGCAAGCTCAAGGGACGAACAAGGGGAAGGAGCCTAAAGCATTTGATTCAAAGCTTAAAGAGAGTCAGAAGTATTATGAAGAAGCTTCGGGCTCCAAGAAAACGAAAAAGTTTGAAAAGACAAAGTGTCGCTATTGTATGAGGGGTTTTCATCCTGAAAGCCAGTGCATGAAGAAGAAGATCGACCGGATGTCCGCTCTCCTAAAGAAGAACCATATTGCTCTTCCACAAAGAGAAAATAATTTTGATGATGTACTATCGACAAATGATCATGAAAGGTGCCATGCCTTGAAAGCTGGCCTCTCTCAATCGACATCTTACTTGATTGATTCTGGACCATCCAACCACATGGTTTCCTCCAAGGATTCCTTCACCAAACTTAACCTCACAGGAGGGCCTACTATCCATATGGGTGATGAATCCCAAATTCCATGAGCAGGAAGAGGTTCCATTAAAATCCAACATGGTGATTTTAAAATGTCCTCTATGTTCCCTCTCTTGCAGCTAATTTGTTGTCTGTATACTAGTTTACTCGCGTTGGATCACTAAAGAAAGTGGTATTTGGGCCTAACTCACTGGATATATGTTGTTCAGGAATAAACACCCTTATAACCGAGGGTCTGGAGTTACTAACGTACTCTTAAAACTTGCAGACAATCAGCTTTAAAGTATAGAAAGGAAATAGGAAGATATAATGGACTCACCCGATTAACGACGGTTGTTCCAAGCTTTGTCTTCTCCGGCTCTGCTCCAAAGCTTTCAGGGATGCACCTCCTTCACCTGCAAAGAGAAAATCCTCCAAGTACAATCTTATACACGTATATATGAAAAGTTAGATAAACAATATATAGAGTGCTTAATCATAAATATTCATCAAACCATGATACATGAAAGAGAGTCAACACAAAGTTGGAAGAAGGATTCTCTTTATTAACAATAGTGAATGAGATAAGCGTACAACCCAACACCTGAAACAAGGACTCCTCTACATCCAAAGGATTCTGCTCCAAATACTTCTGAAGATATACCACCAGCATAATTTTGCTCTCCAAGTATGATTGATTAATGCCCTCCCCAAGGCCTCTATTTATACTTAGGAAAATAGAGCAGTTTCAATGGTTGAGGAGGTTGAGACAGTTAAGATAGTTAATGTTTAATGCTTAACAAATCTCCATTAATCGTGTTTTACTATTTTTAATGTCGAATGGAGGCATACGTGAGTATTGATACTGGTAACCCACGTATGACACGCGAGTTGCTATAAGGGAAACCCGCATACAGATCTGTACGTAGGTTGCAACGAAAATACTTGCGTACAATACGCAGTATGTTGTGGAGATACTCGTGTATGTACGTGAGTTGCTGTGGAAAGAGTCATGTATAGCAATCAACATGTAAAAAGGTAAAAATGGAAAGCTAGGTGGATAGTGAATGCATCTCATGTCATGCCCGTCTATAGTGTTTTAGGAAACCTTCAATCCATAAGTGTCCTTTTGTGTGCCAACAAATGCAGTGTCGGCACTCGGACGAAGAAGTGCCATTTGGGTTGATAACAGATGCCCCCTAATGTGTGAGGTCAGAGGGAAGCGATGGCTGAAATACATTATAATCTTAATCTTTGGAGAACTCAAAAATCCAATGGAGCAGAGGTAGTACCTGAAACAAATACATAATAATGTCATATACAAAGTCATATTTGAGGATGCTATGTTCAATACACTGGAACACTAGCTCCTTTACAAATGTTTGATTACATCATATAGTATGGGTACAAGACCACGTATATTACAAAGGTGGATCGAAGCCACAATATACAATAATGATGAGTCTTCAAAGATCTGGAAGCTGTGTACATAAGTAGAACATAATCTTGCGCAACTTAGTCCATAGTGAGGGAACTAAGGTCTTCATAAACAATCCCAAAGAACCAGTACAATCCAAGCCATGTGAATAAATGTAGGTTGAAGTCGAACATGGAGCAAATTCAACAGATTATCAATCAATAGGTGGTAATCGACAACTGAAGCAAAGGAATTCACCAATGATGAAAGTGAATCCTGAGGTACGATCGTCAAAACTCTAGGTCGTCGTCGTCAGGAAGTACTGATGTAGAACCATACTGTGATAAGGAAGGCAATAGAGCCTCCAACGGATCACAAGAGTGACTAGGAACTGGGTAAAGGAAGGGAGACACAAGTGATAACATATACGACAATGATGGGATCAGGATATAGATCAGACATTGAGTTAAGTCCTTGAATAGTGAGCACGACAAAGAGATGACCCAAGGCAGCTTATGACTTTATAGATAGAACAACTAGACTTATCTGTCATGTAGGAGACATTATCAGATTCCCCAGGTAGAACTGATAAGAGGAGGAGTAATAAACTTGAAGTAATAGCTGGAAAAAAGTAAACACTGAGACATGGGTATCGGAAAAGACAAAGAGTGCTATGTTCAAGGATGACATGCTACCACTAACTGAAAAACAAGAGAAAACTTCTTCATTGCCTTCCCTGTTAGATTTTAATGAGTCCAGGAAAGTCAACTTGGATCTCTCTTCATTTTTTAACAATCTTGAAGAGAAGAGGGAATATTGCTTGATAGTATCACTGATTCGTGGATTTAATGAGCCCGAACTAGTACATGCTCAGTTGGTGTTTTCACATTTAGAGAGTCTGAAAACTCCAAAGAAGACTCCAGGGGGGTCCTTTTTCGTCCAATTTAGTCTCCTGAGGCTGGAAAAGTATAAAACATACCACAGAAGAACTCTCTTAACTCCCATAGAAGAAAAGGTGAACCTTTTTCGTACTTAGTCAGGGAGGTCCGAAAAAGGTTAAATTACCACCTACCCAACGCTCCTTCGAGAACAACATATATAGCTTGAGTTTTACGAGTGTGAAGGAAAGAAAAATCACTCGGAAAGATCCATTTGAGTACGAGAAATGGGGATTACAACAATAAAGTCGATGCTTTGTTCTTTAGTGTTTAACGAGCATGACAAAGTCATAAAGTACACTCAGAATCTTTTTCATGTTTAGGTCCAGAGCATGAAAAAGAGAAAACTAAGCTCATACTGGGAGTTCCTTTTCCTTTAATTTAGTCCCTCGGGTCCGAAAAAGTGATAAACCTATGTCTGAGAATACTCTTCTCAATTCTGTAGAAAAGAGAGTGATCCTTTCTCGTGCTATTCCGCATGGTCCGAGAAAGAGATAACCTACCACCAATGCGGATGTCGGTTCACATATTCTTAACGAGCTTGAATGGACAAGTTAACTCGACAGTCAAGTCTATTTTGAGGAGTCAAACCTGGGCCTAAAGAAACTCCATAAGGGTGGGGAGTCCTATAAAAGGATAGCTTATAAAAAGAGACCAAAATGAGACTCCATTTGGCATGAAAAATAGCTAAAAGGATTCCCCTATACCTAACACAGCTGCAGCATCAGTATCGAAAGACAACATAGGTTCTAAATGGGGATACTCATGAGAGGAAGGCCCTATCCATGGAAGAACGATGGTAAAGACAAGGAGCTAATGGTTAAGAATACCATAGTCCGTGGTTAAAATGTTGATTACTAAGTTTCAGATGGAATTAGTATAGATGCAAAATGCATGTGGAATGACATGAAACCATCCTATATGAGCAAAAAACATTTTAGAATGATGAAAAACCTGTTACAAGACCAAAAGAGATGGGATTAGTTTGATGAAATATGAACTATAGGCCAAAAACCCACTTAAGAAATATAATTTCTATAAATAGTTCAAAAAACTAAATAAAACTCACCATTTTGAATCTTAGCCATAAGAAGCAAGTTTTTACCTCTACCTTCATTCAATCAGTGTGGACAATCCGATGGACGAAATCCAATTCCACAAGTGTCAGGTAAGACTAGACCCCAAGCTCTTCATTTTGATCCTAGCAAATTTCAAATTTGAGTCCCAATTTCATATTTTTGAGCCCCCTTAAGCAAGGAACATTGTGTACGCGGGTTTTCTATATTGACACTCGTGTACACGAGTTCTGTACACAGGTTGTCTGAAAGACAGTCGCGTACAGTACGCGACATGTCTAACTAGACAGTCATGTACGCTGCATGGAGGGTAAAATAGATATATAGAGTCAAAAATTTGAATTTTTATATGAAACTAATTGGATCTTGAGTGGAGGGAGCATGAGCACGAAGATTTGGATCAAGAAGCACTCCAGGATGCCCCCACTGTGAATGTTTTACATTCAAGTGGGTTGTTGAAATTCTTTTGCATGTCACCTATGCGGGCCAATGTCCACTTGCTAGAGTTCATGATAAACTACTGGGATCATGATTTGGGCATGTTCGACCTTCAAGGTGAGTCCTTGGAGATTACTTCCGAGGATATCTACTTCATTGTCGGTCTATCACGATGGGGGCTCCAGTCAACTTGGAGGGAACCGGCAGAGGCGGTGATCCTCTAAGTGTCCAAAACTACATTGATGTATACTGCGCACCGGGGACCCAAAAGAGAGGGAGTTGCATCCCTATTACACATATACATGATCTTCCCTTACAGGTTTTGACAAGTACCATAGTGAGGGTTGCGGGATCATATTCTCTTCATCTCGCTACACGGAACCAAATGAGGTTGGCATTGGACTGCATGCAAGGGGATTTATATTATTGGTGCTCGGGGGTGATCCCGATTTTGAGAAAACAACTCTCGGGCTGTAAGAGAGGAAGAAGGAAGAACTTTGAATATTCTAGCATTCTAGTGGCCTTCTTCTTCGAGATAGTGCTGGGGTTGAGCCCTGTAGTACCCCTACCGATTAGATCTCCTCATCAGCCTAAGTTGAGCAGATGGGGAGATATCTTCCTCCACCATGGAGGAGGTGGCTCAGTACAGAGTGTATACGATGATGACTTCTACTTCTGGTAGGAGCGGCAGTTGCCAGCATTGGATCAGTTTCCATATGCTGGGATGGATTTTCGGGGTGATCCAGACCTTGTCCTCCCTCTAGGAGGAGCATGGGGAGAGCTAGGTAATTTTTAATTTTCAAGCTTTAAAATTTTTATGAATTTTAAAACATAGGGATATATACATATGTATAAGAGTTCTAACCCTACAAACATGTCAAAATGTAGATATTGGACCGGTTCGCCCTGAAGGGCATCCACATATGTTTGTTCGTCCTGTCTTAGGCGAAGACCAGGGGCTTATCAGGGTTCTAGAGGGGAAGCTATCCAGGCTTACCCAAAGAGAACCTACTTTGAGGATTGAGCACATCCCAACCATCATGCAGGAGTATGTGGTTGGAGTACCACCCGTATGGATATGCCTTTTGAGGTGGGTAGCCAGAGCTATTTTAGTGTACATAGATGCTGTTGAGGCTGCCGAAGCCGAAGAGGCTGAGGAAGCCAGATTACAGGGAGACCGGGGCGACCAGGGTGGTCTGGCATAGATATAGGGCATTTTGATGGACTATGATCCATATTTTTGTATATTTTTGTATATTATACAGTTATGACTGGATCTTAGGATCAAGAACTCGACCTATCTATAGATAGATATTCACATATATATATATATTGTCAATTTATTTACAAATTTTTTTTATGTGTATGTTGTATATTTTTATGAAATATGTGTTAGATGCCAATCCAAAATGTAATTAGCATATGCATCAGTCAATGAATTCTGATTTCCTGGAATGTAATTGAATGTAATGAACTCAAAATTTCTTTCCAATAATCTAACTTGCATGAACTGACGCAATAGAATAGGGTTTCGCACCTGATAAGCTCGATTGAGTTGGGAAACCACCAGTTGAGAGTCCATTCGGACTTCCAGCTGAGTGATACCACGTGAAAAAGCATCCCATAGAAGCTCAATTACTGCCCTATACTCAGCAACATTATTAGAAGCAGGACCTAAGCAAGCGCCTCCTGAGGCGACTAACTGTCCTGAGGGAGAATAAATGACCCATGCTGCTGAAGCAAGATTACAAGTGTGGCAACTGGCGCCATCAGTGAAACCTACGTACCTCTCGGAAGACATCTACAACAACCAGCATATGGTATAAAAAACACAAACTGACAAACTAGTGTACATAAAAATACATCCAGTAAAATACAATAAAAATGCTAAGCCTAAGCATAGTACTTCTTCAGGTAGAGCCCATTTCTAGGCTCGGGCAGCTTATTCCCATCAAAATATATTAACTCATATGCACCCTTCTTAAAGACCTTCAACACGACATATGGCCCTAACCACATGGCCTTGAATTTTCCTGCCCCTATGGGTTCTTTGTCTAGGTCCCAAAGCAAAACAAGTTCTCCCTCAGAGAAAATCCAAGGTTTGACCGACTTATCATATTGGCTTTTGACCCTATTCTTGTGAGCTTGATTTGTTGTCAGTGCATCTCTACGCTACTCATCCAGGTGTTCTAAGTGTACTAGATGTTCTTCAAGCTCTGTCGTATCGGGTAACACATGAATAGCTATTTTCAAAGACGAGATTTCACATTCAACCAGGGTAACAGCTTCCAATCCATGAACGAGTTGGAAGGGGGAGAAACCCGTAATAGTTTTTACATTAGTTCAGTATGCCCAAAGAGTAGGGTATAGCATGATATGCCAGTTAGAACGGGCTGCATTAATAGTACATTTGAGGATAGTCTTCAAAGTCTTGTTAATAGCCTCAACCTGACCATTTGCTTGAGGATAATACGAAGATGAATGCTCTTGTCTAAATCCAAGCATAGTGGTCAGTTCCGTCATCATGCTATTTTGGAAATGACTTCCATGGTCAGTGACAATCACCTTGGGTATACCAAACCGTGCAATAATCTGATTGAATACAAAGAAATTTGTTGTTTCCTCGTCGACTTTAAAGGTGGGCATTGCCTCTGCCCATTTCGTAAAATAGTCCACATCGACAATGATATATTTGTGCCCCCCATCTGAGGCTCGGTTGCATGTCACGTAATCAATCCCCCATTTCATGAAGGGGCCCACTGAGACAACGAGAAACAACGGAGCAGGATGTGACCGCATTTTTCTGGTGTAAAGCTAACAGGGATGACAGCACTTCACCGCTTCCACACAATCTTTGAAGATTGTGTGCCAGAAATAACCATCACGTAGTATCTTCTAGGTCGTTTCTAACCCAGATAAATGACCCCCACATGCTCCACTATGGGAATCATTCAGGACAATCTCCGCTTCCTCATGGGTAAGACATCGATGCAAAATGGAATCTACCCCTCTTCGATATAATGTATCTCCTATGATGAGGTAGTTCTTAGCATGAAGGCGTAATTTACGTCGTTCTTCCCGCGAGAAAGCTGCAGGATACTTCAAAGTCTGGAGATAAATAAGTATATCTCCATACCAGGGGTCAAAGGTGGCTATCAATAAGATATGCTCATCTAGGAATGAGTCATCCTCAATGACTACATCTTCTTCCGTTGGAAATTCTGCTATAAGCTCAGCAAAAACTAAGGACTTTTTAGACTTAGCGGACTGGAAATCCAAGTCAAACTCTTGGAGAATGACTATCCAATTGTTGAATTTGCACCCAACAATCCATCGGGACAAAACATACTGAAAAGGATTCACATTTTCCACTACTGGTGTAGTCCTCAGTAAAATGTAGTGACGTAACCTCTAAATAGCATAAACAGCTGCTAAGGCCAATTTCTTGACGTGGGAGTACCTGAGTTCAGGCTCGGCTAAAGCACGGCTAAGATAGTAAATGACATGCTCCTAGAGCTTATCGTTTTCCTGGACCAGGCCTACCCCAATGGTCAACTCAAACGCTGCCAGATACAATATAAAATCCCTAGACTAATCTGGCGGACGCAGTAAAGGTGCCGACAAGAAAGATTTTTTCAATGCCTCGAAAGCGAGTTGTGCAATTTCATCCCATACAAATAGGGTGTCCTGTTTTAACAGGTGCATGAAACCCTTGGTAATCTTGGCATAGTTAAGAATGAAACATCAAAGAAAATTAGACTTTCCCTGCAGGCTTTGAAGTTGCCTGATAGAACGAGGAGGAGGCAAATTTACAATGGCCTCTACTTTTAATGGATCCACCTAGATGCCTCTATTAGAGAAAATGAATCCGAGCAGTCTTCCCGACTCAACACAGAACATGCACTTGTGGGGATTCAAGAAGATCTTATAATATCTGCATCGTTCAAATATCAACCGTAAGTGATCTGGATGGTCAATCCTCTTGCGAGAATGTGCAGGCAGATCATCGAGATAAGGTTTGACAATGGATTTTATATCATGGAAGGAAAAGTTCATTACCCATTGAAAGGTTGCCCCAGCATTTTTCAATCCGAAGGGAATTTTTTTGTACGTGAAGGTACCCCAAGGCAAACGAAAGCAGTTTTGTGTTGGTCTTCCAGTTTTATTTGAATTTGATTGTATCCGGAGAAACCATCCATAAACAAGAACACTTCACTTCTTGCGCAAGCATCTATAATCTAGTCTATAAATGGCATGGGATAGTTTTCCTTAGGACAGGCTTTATTCAAATCTCTGAAGTCAGTACAGATGCGTATGGTCCCTTGCTTATTATCAACGAGAACAGGATTGGATACCCATTTCGTCAAAGCTATGGGATAAATGAAACCAGCTTTCAACAGCTTTTCAACTTCAGCCTTCACAACCGCCGCTTTACGCGGGTGAACAGGTCTTAATGTTGATGTATTTGTAACTTCGGAATGTATTCATCTATGTATCTTATGTATTGTAACCCGATGTTTATCCCAGGATGTATCTATAATTTAATTGAGTCATGTTGTCATGCCTTGATGTTCCGATTGGGAGGATCAATAATGTAAACAAGTAATGTCAAGTCAGTGTGGGTAACCCTCTGATTGTCTAAGGGTTAAAGTCCCCGCAGTTCCGGGGCACTAGGGTTATTAGACTCTCCTAGTAGAGGTCAGCCCTAGTGGGGTTTTAGTCATGCCAGGATTAGTATAAATAGAGAACTGGAGTCTCTATTTATTATACAACTCATACACACTCAAGTGTAGCGCATAGTTGAGGAAGGAGAAGACACTAGGGCTAGACAAGAAGAGGATTCCTGCTGTCGGGAGATCACTTACTGTTTTGGGCTTTTACTTTTTTGGTGTTGATTCTATCTATGAGGAAGTTGCAGGGTTTTCTCCATTTATGGTTTCCCTGAGGAAAAACATTGTGTTCATTGTCTCTTGTGTTTGATTGTTGTACTTGTTATTCTCTCAGTTAAAGATCCTAATAATGCTAGCTTAATGTTGAAAAACTAACATGGTATCAGAGCTAACCTGAGAAGAAGACATTATGCATCTACGGGAACTAGGGATTCCTAGTTTGCAGATCTTCCTCCGCAGATTTTCAGCAAAAGTAAGGTGGAATAACTCTCCTCCTTAGGGCGCATCTTTCTGTCGAAGCATAATCCAATTCTGAGGTTTTTCAGTTTTGGACCCGACACTTCTGCCGGAAATTAGGGATTTTCATAGAAGAGGAATTTTTCAGTGAGCCTAGGCCTGGATTGATCTCCTCCCCAAAATTGAAGCTAGGGACAAATTTCAAGACATTTGGGTGGATATATCTCTAGAAAATCAAAACCCTAATTTGCTCCTGAACTAACTCTGCAGGATTTCAGCTCAAGTTTCAGATCCGACATCTTGACCTAGTAAGATCTAAAATCTTTTGTATTTCCATTTGAGGTTCTCAATTAAGATGTCTCATCATACCAAGCTTGATGAAAATCTTGAGGGAGCTGATAACTTCCGAGCCTGGAAGTATAGGATCTCCCTGGTCCTGGAAGAGAATGAGTTAAACTCCTACATCCATGAGGAGGTTCCAGTTCCAGAGAGAGATGAGGCAAAGGCCTTACATAAGAAGAAGATGGTTATGGCAAAGAGGGTCATTGTTGATTCTATCAAGGATCACCTTATACCTCAGGTGTCCTCTCTCAAGACACCTAAAGCTGTGTTTGATGCCCTAACCAAGTTGTTTGAAGGGAAGAACATAAACTGGAAGATGACTCTGAGGAATCAACTGAAGAATGTGAAGATTCAGAATGCAGAGACTATCCAGTCCTACTTCACAAGGGTTTATCAGATCAAGGAACAATTAGAAGTTGTAGATGCAGAAGTGGAGAATGCAGAGATTGTGATGACAACACTGAATGGCCTTCCTAGGTCATGGGATTCTTTCATCCAAGGAATCTGTGCTAGAAAGAAGTTAGTCAAATTCAGTAGACTATGGGAAGAATGTTCTCAAGAAGAAGCACGGATAGCAGCTCGAGAAGAGAAGATGGGAAGTGAAGATCAAGCTCTCACAATTCACTCTAAGAAAGGTAGAAGAAAACCTCATCACTTCAAAGGTAAGAATCCTCATCATAGAGATAACAATAGAAAGGACCCATCTAGATTAAGATGTTATACATGTGATGAAATAGGACACTTTGCAAAAGACTGTCCTAAGAACAAGGTCCACTCTCATAAGAATAAGGGGAATAAAAGAAGACATCATGCTCATGCTGCAGAGGATGATGAACCATCCAAGAAAAGAACCAGATATGAAAGTGAAGATTCTTTGATTTCCGCTCTCACAGGTAACATTAATCATGGTAGTGATGATTGGCTTATAGACAGTGGGGCTTCCAAACATATGACTAGATTCAAGGAATCCTTTGTAAGACTGTCAAAACATGAATCACCTCACAAGGTGAAACTAGGAGATGACTACCAATATCCAATAAAAGATGGTAGGGAATCTTCCTATAACTAGACTCTGGAAAGTCTATAACAATGAAAGAAGTATTGTTTGTGCTAGGACTCAAGAATAACCTTCTCTCCATATCAGCATTGGATGCAAAAGGAATGAGGGTTGCATTCATAGATGGTCAAGTCATCATGCGGCCAAGAGGTAATACTATCAATGATGTAGTGGTGATTGGAGAACAAGAAGGAGGTTTGTACAAATTCAAGGGCCATCCAGAAAAAGCCTTGATCTATGACACAATAGAGCCAAATGAGCTTTGGCATAGAAGGATTGCACATGTGCATTACAGAGAACCACCTATTGCAAGAAAATTTGTTGAAGGTATTCCAGAATTCCAAGCAAAACATGATGGGATCTGCAAAGGATGTGTCAAAGGAAAGAATACAAAGAAGACATTTCCTAGCAGTGAAAGCAAAGCCAAAGGAATCCTAGAAATCATCCACTCTGATGTATGCGGTCCTATGTCATCAAACTCACTAAGCGGGTATGCATACTATGTTTCTTTTATTGATGATTTTTCTAGGAAGACATGGGTTTACTTCATGAAGAACAAACACGAAATATTCAGCAAATTCAAGGAATTCAAAGCCTTGATCGAGAACCACACTGAAAAGAAGATCAAGACTTTTTGGTCAGATAATGGCAAAGAATTCACTTTGAATGAATTCAAAGAGCTATGCAAGAATTAGGGATTAAGAGGGAGTTGTCCACTCCTTATAATCCACAATAGAATGGGATTGCGGAACAGAAGAACAAAACTATCATGGAAGCTGCAAGATCCATGCTTCATGATCAAGATCTTCCTATGCATATTTGGGTGGAACCTGCCAGAACAGCTGTGTATGTACAAAACCATACTCCACATAAAGTGCTCGAGAACAAGACTCCTGAAGAAGTATTCTCCGGCAAAAAACCAGAAGTCAGCCATCTCAGAATATTCAGCTGTCCTGTGTACATACACATTCCAAAAGAGAAGAGAACAAAATTAGATCCTTCGGGAAAGAAGGGTATATTTGTGGGATACTCTGAAAGCTCGAAGGCTTACATAATATATTTTCCAAGGTACAAGAATATTGACATCAGCAGGGATGTGACATTTGATGAAGACACAGCTTACAACAAATCCAGAAAGAGACCTGCTGAAGAACCTGAAGAAGCAAAAGTAGAAGCACCCAGAATTCATGATACAACCATGAACGAAGAAGCTCAAGAAGAAGATCGAGAATTTGAAGAACCACAAAGACCTATAGATCCACCTCTGGAGAAGAATCCTCATAAGAGGAAACCTGATTGGGTACGAGAACTTACCCAAGGTGTGGAAAGATATGGGGCTCCAGAAGAGAATCACAGAGAAAGAAAGAGAACCAGATCCTGCTCCGGGTATGTAGCTTTACTATGTGATTTCATTGATAAAGAACCTTCCAGTTACGGAGAAGTAGCAGAACAGAAAGAATGGAAGGATTCTATGATCAAAGAATACCAATCGATCATGAAGAATAATGTTTGGGATGTTCTCCCAAGACTAGAAGGGAAGTCAGTTGTAACTTCCAAATGGATCTACAAGATCAAGCATGCTGTAGACGATAGCATTGAAAAATATAAAGAAAGATTTGTGGCACGAGGTTTCTCTCAGAAAGAAGGAATAGATTATGAAGAAACCTTTGCACCTGTAGCCAGATAGACTTCCATTAGATCGGTACTTGCTCTGGATGCAATGATAAAATGGAAGATACACCAAATGGATGTCAATACTGCTTTCTTGAATGGTGTAGTAGAAGAGGAAGTGTATGTAGAACAACCACGCGGTTTTGAGACACATGACAGAGAGTCTCATGTATGCAGATTGAAGAAAGCCCTGTATGGTTTGAAATAGGCACCCAGGACCTGGTACGACAGAATTGATAGTTTTCTATCCAGTTTGGGCTTTACCAAGAGTAAAGCAGATTCCAACCTTTACTACAAGGTTGAAGATGGCAACCCAGTGATGCTTCTACTATATGTAGATGATCTATTTGTAACAGGTACGGATGGGTTGATTGCTGATATGAAGAGAAAGCTTGTTGTTGAGTTGGAAATGAAGGACTTGGGGATGATGCATTAGTTTCTAGGTATGGAGGTGTGGCAGAGTACAGATTGAATCTTCCTTGGACAAGGGAAGTATGCAGTAGAGATCCTGAAGAGGTTTGGGATGATGGACTGCAAGGCTATGGCCACACCTATGGCATCAAACCTAAAGCTATTGAGCGATGCTTCATCAGAGTCAGTTGATGCTACGATGTATCGTCAAATGATTGGGTCATTGATGTACCTGACGAACACGAGACCAGACGTCTACTTTGTTGTGAACACCTTGAGCCAGTTCTTGACAGATCCGAGAAATGTTCACTTGATTGCTGCAAAGCAAATTCTGAGGTACCTGAGGGGTATAGTTGATTATGGGCTCAAGTATGATGCGAATCAGAAGATTAACCTAGAGAGTTATGTTGATTCAGATTGGGCAGGCAGTGCCATCGGTAGGAAGAGCACTTCAGGGTGTTGCTTCAGTATGGGATCATGGGTGATCTCTTGGTTTAGCAGGAAGCAATCCTATGTGGCACTGAGTACAGCTGAACCAGAGTATGTCGCAGCTTGTTCAACTATTTTTGAGGCAGTATGGCTACAGAAGCTACTGTCTGATTTATTTGATCTCCATTTGGATGCTACTTGTATACATTGTGCCAACCAGAGTTGCGTAAAGTTGTTAGAGAATCTAGTGTTCCATGACAAGTCGAAGCATATCAAGATCAAGTACCACTATATCAGGGATATGGTGCAGAGGGGAGTAGTGAAGCTCCAATATGTTGCGAAGGAGGAACAGATAGTTGATGTCTTGACAAAGCCATTGGCTAGGGTGAAGTTCGAGTACTTCAGGGAGAAGCTTGGTGTTCTCCAGATCGAGATTTCCTCCAAGGGAAAGTGATGAGTCCCATAGCCTTTCTGTCATGGTGAGAGGATTGGTTCCTTCCATGGTCAGATGTAAGGGCTGAGCCATTCTATCATGGTGAGAGGATTGGTTCCTGCCATGTCAGATATGAGTGCTGAGATCCATAGCCATTCTGACGAGTAGGTCATATATAAGGGCTGAGCCATTCTGTCATGGTGAGAGGATTGCTTCCTTCCATGTCAGATATGAGTGTTGGCCATTCTGTCGAGTAGGACAGATGTAAGGGCAATTGTCATTGTTTGAATGGAGCTACCTAGTGAGGTACCAGGAAAACTCAGTCTAGGACTGAGAAGCCATTCTGATGTGATAGAGGGATGTGTTCCCACTTGATCAGATGTAAGGGTTGAACCATTCTGTCATGGCTAAAGGATTAAGTTCCTTCCATGTCATATGTGAGTGTTGGCCATTCCGACGAGCAGGTCAAATGTAAGGGAAACTGCCATTCTTTAGGAGAATGGAGGCACCTGGTCAGTTACCAGGTAGCTCAGTCGAGGAGGACTGGGGGGCATTCTGATATGACTGTAGGATTGGTTCCTACAAGATCAGATGTGAGTGCATAGCCCTTCCATCATTGTGAACAGGATGTGTTCCCGCTTGGATGGATGTAAGTGCAGAGCCTTTTCATCATTATGAGCAGGATGTGTTCCCACCTGGATGGATGTAAGAGCAGAGCCTTTTCATCATTGTGAGCAGGATGTGTTACCCCATGGATGAATGTAAGTGCAGAAATATTTCATCATTGTGAGTAGGATGTGTTCCAGCATGGATGAGAGTCTTTCATCATTGTGAGCAGGATGTGGTTCCGGCCTGGGTGGAAGAACAGAGTTCTTCCATCCTTGTGAGCAGGATGTGGTTCCGACCTGGATGAAAGTGAGGAAATCTTACATCATTGTGAGCAGGATGTGTTCCAACCTGGATGGAAGTGTAGAACTCTTCCATCATTGTGAGCAGGATGTGTTCCAGCCTGGATGAATGTGAGTATTGTGCCTTTCTGACAAGTAGGTCAGGTATAAGTGCTAAAGAAGACCTACATGGGGGATAGGCCTACAACCAACGTGAAAAAGGGCTGGCTCTATAGAACTTCCTGTGACGAGAAGAATCATGAGATAGCACCAGTGATGATCCAAATCCAGTGATGATGATCCAGCAATGATAATCCAGATCGAGTAATGATCCAGATCCAGTGATGATGATCCAGATCCAGTGATGATCCAGATCCAGTGATGATGATCCAGATTGAGAGATGATCCAGATTCGAAGATGAAGATGACTTAAAGATAAATATGACTTGAAGATGAAGATGACTTGCAGACTCAGAAGACTTGAGATGCAGATGACGATATGATCCAGCTAATACATAGAAGAAGACCAGTACTGAAAATTGTGTCGAAAGAATACCTTCCTAGTTAAGAGGGAGCGTTGATGTATTTGTAACATTGGAATGTATTCATCTATGTATCTTATGTATTGTAACCTGATGTTTATTCCAGGATGTATCTATAATGTAATTGAGTCATGTTGTCATGCCCTGATGTTCCGATCGGGAGGATCAATAATGTAAACAAGTCATGTCAAGTCATTGTGGGTAACCCTCTGATTGTCTAAGGGTTAAAGTCCCCGCAGTTCCGGGGCACTAGGTTTATTAGACTCTCCTAGTAGAGGTCAGCCCTGGTAGGGTTTTAGTCATGTCGGGATTAGTATAAATAGAGAACTGGAGTCTCTATTTATTATACAACTCATACACACTCAAGTGTAGCGCATAGTTAAGGAGAAGACACTGGGGCTAGACAAGAAGAAGATTACTGCTGTCGGGAGATCACTTACTATTTTGGTGTTGATTCTATCTTTGAGGAAGTTGCGGGGTTCTCTCCATTTATGGTTTCCCCGAGGAAAAACAATGTGTTCATTGTCTCTTGTGTTTGATTGTTGTACTTGTTATTCTCTCATTTAAAGATCCTAATAATGCTAGCTTAATGTTGAAAAACTAACACTCAACTTTTTCCAAACAGGTTTAGCATCAGGGTATGTTTGGATCTCATGTTCAACTATCAATGGATCAATGCCTGGCATCTCCTCATATGACCAGGCAAAGACGTTGCAGAATTCCTTGAACAAGGCCGTATAGATTGCAATCTCTTCAGGAGAGCAGTTTGCACCTATATGTATATTTTCCACGACATCAAGGTTTACAGAAATGTTGATAGGGATAGTGGCAGAAATATTTTCCATATTCCCCTCAGTAAACATTCCTTCCCTAGGTAATGGATTGATGGGTGTATCAAAATCATCTGACAGTCTCATATGAAACTCTTGATTTTCTATCCTGCTTAGCTTTGGAAGAAAATAGGACCGATGGTGAAGATCTTCACATATCTTACCACGTCCACACATGGCTTCTAGAATGGCTTCATCAGAAGGTAAAACCATATCTAAACAATCCATAGAGTGCAAAGAGTTTTCCGCCCAAGCGAGCAAATAGACTTCTTCCAGGTCCTCTGAGACTGTGAGAGGGTCTGGAATGGGATCAATAGTGGTTTGAGTGATAGCTTGGTAAGCCAATTCCACTGCTGATAAGGGAACTTTCGGTTCATGGGGGGAAGGGAGAACCCAAGGATCCGTCCTATCAACAACCATGGCTATGGACTTCCCCACACTAGTAGAACCAATATAGTTAATCAGGGCCAGAAGATCAAATGTACCCATCAGTGATGCATACATTCCATCCCCCAAGCTCTGTGCAACAGGTTTGACTTGATCAACCAATGGCACAGCGGACTCATTAGACTCCATGCGGCCTTTTCGAGTAAAATCGAGTTGGTCAACAGTAACCAACTTTCCTTCATGTGGAAATACTACCACCTGAAAGACGGTCGACGCAATAGCGGACATGGCATAAGTCCAGCTTCTTCCCAAAAGCAAATTATAGTCCAAAGGTGTGTCAATCACTTCCACCTCAATAGACACTGCTTTCCCTGCCAGCTTAATCTCAAAAGCCGGTAGGATACCATGTGGACGGAATGACCTTCCGTCAAAAGTAGTAAGCAGAGTGTTTGACGGGACTAGCTCTGGGGATCCGAGAGCTTTCCAACATGACAAGGACATAACACATGTAGAAGCAACCTCATCAACAACTGCCCTTCCAATGGTCTTTCCACCATGGATGACATCTATTGATAAGGCTACATGGTAAGGTAGGTGAATTTTAACATCAGACAAGTGAAATTTCGCCATGAGACTCGACGATTCCATGCTACCTAAGGCTGCTAAGAGGGCATCCCGCTAGGCGAGACAGCTCTGTAACACCTCTAAAGCTGACATTGCACAAGGGGTTTGGGCTAATTCTTCAACCACGGAGTAGTTTGAAGCATCCATAGAATTAGGGTTATGCAAGGTCTTTTTAAAGACACCTTTCGGTATCTTAGGCATAGGTTCAGTAGGCTTCTCGATTGTGAGAGGGTTAGAAGTTTCACCTATAGACTTACCCTTCTCAGAAGTCTCTTTCTCATAATTTTTATTCCTAGTCTGTAGCAAAGTTGAAGGTCGAACCATGTTGATATAGTTAGGGTCATGGGCACCGGAAGTGCCCCCCGCTACATTAGAAGCTGAAGCAAAGTTATGCCCTTGGGGAAATGGATCCTTGAGGATAGCCGGTTGTTGAGCTTTAAGCAACTCCTGGGCTTGTTCCATAAGGGGACAAAGGTGAGTGAGGTGATCCTCATGGCATAACTTACACGAGAATTGGACCTTTTTCTTTTCTTTCTTGCCCCCATCAACATTGTTCGCGGGTTTCTGCTTGTTTTGATTTCCCTCCCCTTTCTTTCCTCTCTTCTTCTTCCCACCGGGCTATTGATTGCCCTTCTAATAGGTTTGTGCAAAAACATTTGCACTTTGGGTGGAGGCGGAAGCCTTTGCTGCCTCCATCGTAGAATGCTTGACAGACAGCTAATGAAGCTGTTTGGCCAAAGACTCTACAGTGGGAGAGTTTACAGACCCAACCACACCATTGGCATGGGGTCCAGGATTAGGTTTCTTCGTATCATGGTTAGGCCTTGGTGCCTCAGGGATAATCTCATACAAGATCCCAGATTGTGAATAAATCAAATCCAATTGTTGGGCCCTGAGAATGGCTTCTTCTTCATTCATCACTCCTAAATGGAGTCGATCTCCGTACGTGTCCTACGCGAAATAAAACTCAGCAACGCTTTATTATTTTCCCATCGTGGTGGTTTATTATTAAGCATTGGATGGCGTATCTTTCAAGTTAGTTGGAAGATAGGTGGTAGGTAGGTAGGTGGGTGAAATGCCTACGTCCTTAAATATGTAAGGCAATAGGGATTTAAGGAACCACTCTAGTAAGAATTCAGGAGGAATAGTGGCTTTTATAAGGCTCTTTCACCTCCTCCACTCTTGGATATGATCCGAGATGTGGGTAGCCTTGTTCTGCCTAAAGGTAGATAACAAGTCTGTTCCAACATCATATCGGACCGAAAGCTGAAAGTGGCTAAGGAATGCACTAGCCAAGTCCCAAAAACTACTGAACACGGCAGAAGGAAACTCAATGTACCATTTTGCTACAGTACTCATTAAGGTTCTTTGGAACAGCCTCAACCTAACTGAATCTTCATTCAGCAAATTAGAAGAACAGCATAAATGAAAAGTGGTGGCATGAGACCCAGGATCTTCACCAACTTTTCCCTCAAATTTAGGGATGTCCGATGGCAATTTGGTGGGAACAGGTGGTGATGAGGGGTCATGCCTCACTGGGTCGTTCATCAATTTTGACAAATCTGGCAAGTTTAATGTTGCCAGAAAAGGAAGCTTGGGTCGCACCGGGGCACTAAAAGTGCCAGTCTAGGGATTAGAGGGACTTGCCCCCGAATACCCATATGTAAAAGTGGGGTTGCCCCTTGCCACCGGTTGCGAAGTGGATGGATTACTTTGAAACGAATTCCATCCGTAAGCCACGGGATTATGAGTAGGAGGTGAAGTATACGAGGTTTGGGCTATCCCAGTCGAAACTGGGGTTTGAAAAAAGGGAGCAGGTATCCCTCTACTAAACAGCGAAAAGGGAGAACTCATGAACGAGGCCGAGACCGGAGTTTAGAAACCTTGCCCGTAAGAGGTAGTGTTTCCAAACTACACTCCTACATAAGAAGTTGATGGGCCTACGTATGAAGTGGATGGGGGAATATGCCCCCCATTCCAAGGAAATCCTTGGGCGAAAGCTGAGGATCCTACCGGACCGCTTTGGGCAATGTGTGCAAAGGAAGAAGGAACAGTAGGTATACTGGGGATCCCAGTAACCATGTCACTAGAAGTACCTGCTAGGATTATGGGAACTGGTGGTTGAACCACCCGGCCTGCTAGAGTCAATGGCGTAGTAGGTATGCTAGATCTAGGGGTACTTACCGGGGGAGGTATTACCCCTTTAGCCGGAAAGGTTGAGGTGAAAGCAAAATAAATTTCTCCCGTAGTAGACATTATCATGCCCATAGGGACACCTAAAACAAGTGAATCAAAAGGCCTAACCTGGACGATCACATGATCGTTTAAGTCAGTCAAGGGTGTGTTAAAATTCCTTGCAAACTTGCCAACTTGCAAGTCTTCTATCTCATCTGTATTAAAATCAAAATGGTTAGCTCTAAGTGCCGGTTCACCTGGAACTTCACTCACTCCTATCGGTTCAAATGAACCGTCTGTGTCCAATCTCCACCTTTGAGGTGGAGGTGGAGGTTCCAATGTGATGACAGGAGGAAGTTTTTGCAACCTTCGTGACCTTCTAATAGGTTGGTCCTCCACGATTGTAAATTTGACAATTTAAACCCTAAGGTCAGCTAAACATAGACAAACCACAAAGCAATCACTATGAAAATTCCTAGAGTCTCAACAGTCAGCAAGGGTAAAACATATGCTTTCCTGAAGAAAGCTGAAGAATAGTTACTTGGCATCCTTGAAGAGGTTCTTAGGCACAAGTGGAGGAATCACCCACCGCCCTCCTACACTTTCAACAAGGGTTACCTTCCAAGCCCGTCCAAGGTAAACCAGAAATAGCCTTCCTGTTTACCTAGGTATAAACCCTAAATGTCAAGAGACTAAAGGCTACCTTAGCTATACCAACAGTCTGGGGGGACAATCGCAAGCCTGACTCGTACGCATGGGCAGGGTAGCTGAGCCCGAAAATCTATCTAGGACAGAATCCCCATATGCGTAAAAGTCCTGATTTACGTTTCGACAAGGAATCGGAGGGTTATCTCCTCAGTCCAATGCTTCCACGCGGCCTCATGCTTAGCTCCCGTTTGAGAGGAGCTTCCCAGATACAATTGATAAAGATAAGGATTTACCTATCGAATGGTCCACTATGTCTAAATTTTAAAACTTATGGGAAGTTTATACTTCCTAGCCCACAAGTCTAGCCTAAGCTAGTAGGTGAATGGCCCTAAAAAATAAAAATTACTAGCAAATTTTAATTATTGCGTTCATTTTAAGGGCTATTTCTTTACTCAGAAGGAAGTGGAGTGAAGGACTATGATGTTTTGACTCGATAAGAAATGTAAAAGCAAAGGTGTATGTTTTCAAAGCAAATTATCACTACTAAAACAAACTTCTTTTTTTCTTTTTTGTAAATATAAATTGATGAAAATGCAATGATAGAGAGAAAACTAAGACTATAGTTTTGTAGTTTTTTGAGATTATATTTTAAAAACTGAAAGTAAAACAATGCAAAATCACATGCAAAAGCTTCAAAATGTTTTCTTTTCACTTTTTAAAATGCTCAAAGACTACTATGCACCTAAATGCACAAAACTTGAGTATGCTTGAATTCAATCAACTGTATAAAGCAAGCAAAGCGAAGTAAAACAGATTAATAAGACCAAATATCAACCAACAAGGGAAGACTTGGAAACCTAGCTTAGGCGGGCACAATGACAAGAAATCACTGAGATCACACAAAGGTAAGTGGAAAACCAATCACTATCCAAAGATAGAATGGGAAAAACAGTGTCCAAAACCCTGATCACTGATTCGGACAACCAACACTTAAACCTATAACCCAAAACAGGCAAATCCAATTCAAATTGCAAACAGAAGACAATCCAAACAAAAGGAACTTAAGGGCTTTACAAGAAAGCACAAGGTGTGGCCAACAAGGTCATCAAACTGACAGTATAATGCTTATAAGGAAGACCAACCAGCAAAAAAAAATTATAAAGGGACAGGGACAAGCAAACCCTAACCCAAAAATTCAAATGCTAAGGCTTGTATGTGATTGTGTATAAGGGCAACCCGCGTACTATACACGACTGTCCTAGAGAGCAACCCGCGTATGCAGGCCTCTGTACGCGACTGTATGCAAGAGAAACCCACGTACAGGTACAAAATTTTCTAATAAAAAGAAAATTTCTCAAGGTCTTCAAACACTATCCTAAGCATGAACCAAGACAGGATACCACACACAAACTCAAGGCAAAGACTAGGCAACAGTAAATAGAAATAACCCACAGCAATATGGGCTCCCCAGCGGAGTCGCCAGTTCTGTTGTTCAGGAATAAACACCCTTATAACCGAGGGTGATCCAGATGGATATCGGTGGCCACCCACCTATTCCACTGGCTCAAAACAATTGTCCATTGTGGCAGTTTCCTAGTTATTTTTCGGCAGTTTTTCGAGTCCTAAACTTTCGGGGCCGTTTTGAGGCCTTAAACGACGTTTTTTGGAGATTCGGGGCCAAATGGTTGCCATCGGCATGCATTTTCTTGACCAAAAGTTGTAAAGCTTAGACCGACCTTTCCAACAAGTTCTCGAACGCCCAAATCGGAGATCGTATGCAAAAGTTATGACCCCGAGAAGTTGACTGTTCAACTTACCACCGTGGGGCCGCAAACTTTATGACGGTTCATCTTCTAGGGTTACGTTTTGGGACTTTTGGGGTTCTCACCTCATTTTTATTATAAATAGGCCCCTTTGGCCTCATTTTATAGGAAGCTTGGCACGAATGAGCGTAGCAGCCACATCTCTTCTCAGAGATCGCTACCACCATTCTAGCAATTGTATTACAGTCTGTTCTATTTCCGCCATTTAATAGAATATGTGTTTACTGTATCTCTGTTATCTTTGCAAATTGTCTATTATTATGACTCTGTATATGTTCTTTCATTTCGTTCACTCATAAATCCGGATCAGTGGTATCAGAGCAATCTGCTCTTTGATTGTCTCTCGGCGCATGTCCCCGACGAGGTCCGAGTACAGAGAATTTGGTCTCGAACTAGTTTCACTTGATCATTCTCGCCGTCCCAAACGACCTCCCATGGCGGAATAAAAGAGAGACGACGGAGCAGGAGATCCTATCAAGTCGCTGCTTGAGGAAGCCCTCGAGTGACAGAGGAACGAGATGATGGATAGTTTCGCCCAAATCCTTCAGCGAATGCCGGCCGTGGCCAGTGCATCTTCAACAAGCAGCCAGTTCGGGGATGCAACTCCCTTTAAGGTACAAGTTAACTTTGATATTCCTTTATTTGAAGGTAATATTGATGCAGACGCCCTAGATAATTGGTTGAATGTTCTAGAAGGGTATTTCTCTGTTCACAATTTTCCCGACAGAGAAAAGATCACCTTTGCGCTCCTTAAGGCAGTCCCCCATGTCCAAAATTGGTGGGGTACTTATTGTGAGCAAAACTTATCAGACGAGTCTGAAATGTTTGAAACAATTCCCACTTGGGCCTCTTTCATAGATGCCGTCAAGGAACAATATTACCCTGTGGGAAACTATGATGACCAGTACACAAAATGGACCATTCTGCGTCAAGAAAGGGACCAGACGGTGTCGGAGTACACCAACAAATTTCATACTCTACGGACAAAGCTGAGTATCAAAGACTCCGAGCGGCACCTAATCCTGAAATATCGCAGTGGTCTACATCGGTACATCCGAACTGAGATGGACTTCCTCGACATCTCTTCACTTGGATCCGCCTATCGGTATGCTGTCAAAATCGAGGAGAAATTTCGACAAAGGAACAAGCGAGACTCTGGACCTGCGAATCCACCGCAGAAGCAAGGCAAGGGAAACCCTGGCCCGCAGAACACCGCAAAAGAAAACGACAACCAGTCCCCACCACACACCAAGAAGGGAGATCTAAAGACAAAGAAGGACACTGGTAAGTGGTGCGAATTTCATAAAAGCCCTTGGCACAACACTGATGAATGTCGCTCAAAGCAGTCATTAGTGGCCGAGATCAAATCTTCAGAATCAGATCCTGATTCTGATTCTGAACCCAATGCCACAACTGCACACAATGGGAGGCAGATCATTGATGCAGATCCCACTGCCACTGTTGCTACCGCACAGATTCAACTCGAGGATCCTGAAGAGTCAGAGGCAGAGGAGCGCCTATTCCACTCACAGATGTGGGTGAAGGGGATGCCTCTACATTTTGTTGTTGACAATGGCAGCCAAAAGAACCTGATCTCAGCAGAAGTCGTCAAGAGATTGGGGCTTCCGACAACACCACACCCGCAACCTTACCGCATCGGTTGGCTAAGCCAAGGACGTGGTATCCGCATTACTCAACAATGTCTCCTACCATATGGCATCAAGCCTTTCCAAGACGAGGTATTGTGTGATGTGGCCCCACTTGAAGTCTGTGATGTTCTTTTAGGACAACCATATATGTGGAAGCGTCATGCTGTATATGAGTCACGGCCTCGCAGTGTCATTGTCACTTTGGGAGGACAACTCTACCGGATCCCAGAGATAGTTGCACCTACTACAGCC
>LPNX010078710.1:259965-275471 GCA_001517045.1 Pseudotsuga menziesii | reverse complement strand
TTCCTAGTTATTTTTCGGCAGTTTTTCGAGTCCTAAACTTCCGGGGCCGTTTTGAGGCCTTAAACGATGTTTTTTGGAGATTCGGGGCCAAATGGTTGCCATCAACACGCATTTGCTTGACCAAAAGTTGTAAAGCTTAGACCGACCTTTCCAACGAGTTCTCGAACGCCCAAATCGGAGATCGTATGCAAAAGTTATGACCCCGAGAAGTTGACTGTTCAACTTACCACCGTGGGGCCGCAAACTTTATGACGGTTCATCTTCTAGGGTTACGTTTTGGGACTTTTGGGGTTCTCACCTCATTTTTATTATAAATAGGCCCCTTTGGCCTCATTTTATAGGGAGCTTGGCACGAATGAGCGTAGCAGCCACATCTCTTCTCAGAGATCGCTACCACCATTCTAGCAATTGTATTACAGTCTGTTCTATTTCCGCCATTTAATAGAATATGTGTTTACTGTATCTCTGTTATCTTTGCAAATTGTCTATTATTATGACTCTGTATATGTTCTTTCATTTCGTTCACTCATAAAGCCGGATCAGAGGGTCTAGGGTTACCAACGTACTCTTAAAACTTTCAAACAATCAGCTTTAAAGTATAGAAAGGAAATAGGAAGATATAATGGACTCACTCGATTAACGACGGTTGATCCAAGCTTTGTCTTCTCCTGCTCTGCTCCAAAGCTTTCAGGGATGCGCCTCCTTCACTTGCAAAGAGCAAATCCTCCAAGTACAATCTTATACATGTATATATGACAAGTTAGATAAACAATATATAGAGTGCTTAATCATAAATATTCATCAAACCATGATACATGAAAGAGAGTCAACATAAAGTTGGAAGAATGATTCTCTTTATTAACAATAGTGAATGAGATAAGTGTATAACCCAACGCCTAAAACAAGGACTCCTCTGCAACCAAAGGATTCTGAGTTCTGCTGCTCCAAATACTTCTGAAGATAAACCACCAGCATAACTTTGCTCTTCAAGTATGATTGATTAATGCCCTCCCCAAGGCCTCTATTTATACTTAGGAAAATAGAGCAGTTTCGAAGGTTGAGGAGGTTGAGACAGTTAAGATAGTTAATGTTTAAGGCTTAACAAAACTCCATTAATCATGTTTTATTATTTTTAATGTCGAATGGAGGCGTACACGAGTATTGATACTGGCAACCCGCGTATGACATGCAAGTTGCTATAAGGGAAACCCACGTACAGATCTGTACGCGGGTTGCAACGACAATACTCGCGTACAGTACATGGTATGCTGTGGAGATAGTCATGTATGTACGTGAGTTGCTGTGGAAAGAGTCACGTACAGCAATCAACATGTAAAAAGGTAAAAATGGCAAGCTAGGTGGATAGTGAATGCATCTCATGTCATGCCCATCTATAGTGTTTTAGGCAACCTTCAATTCATAAGTGTCCTTTTGTGTGCCAACAAATGCAGTGTCGGCACTCGAACGAAGAAGTGCCATTTGGGTTGATAACAATATCACAAAAATATCAATTGGGAATACTATAGAGAAAATAATTGCATAGCATGCCTCCAAGGCATATGCTTTCTCTCATTTCATGCCATACTTAGATCCAATACAACCACAACTTCTATTCGAAGCAGATAAAGGTATCAAAACTCCTTTACTTCCTATTGCATATACATATTTATTTTCTAACATATTCAAATTCAGAAGAAGAGGAATACCATCATAATTCAAATATTGAGTTTACACCTCAAAGAGATCTAGATCTATATCCAGCATCCACCTCATCTCAACATCTAAATGGGCTCAATAACGTATTGAAGCAGTTAGGGATCCATATGATAAGAGAAGAGCGAGGTCCCAATATCAGAAAGAGAATGTTGCATTGTCCCACACAGATCCACTTCTCCTTGAGAGGTGCTTCATGATGTTGGGGTCATAACCTCAAACATTCAAGGAAGTCTGCCATGATCCTAGATGGTCGGCAGCTACAGATGAGGAATTTGACTCTCTACATGGCAATAAAACTTGGGAACTTGTCTCCTTACCCCCAGGGAGGAAACTTGTTCAGTGAAAATGGGTCTATAATACCAATATATCCTCTTCTGGAACCACAACCAAGTACAAGGCTCGATTGGTGGCCAAAGGATACTCTCAGGTTCAAGGATTGGACTACAATGAGACATTTGCTCCAGTAGCTAGAATGGGTTCCATCAGACTTGTCTTGGCAGTTGCAACTTCCAAGAGATGGGATGTACATCACATGGATGTGAAAAGTGCCTTCCTCCATGGTGACTTGAAGGAAGATATTTACACGAAACAACTTGAGGGGTTTATTGATGATCCTTCCTTAGTTTGCAGACTAAGGAAATCATTGTATGGACTCAAACAAGCCGCAAGGGCATGGTACTACAAAATGGATTCCTTCCTCATGTCACAAAAATTTGAAAGATTTAAATCAGATTGCAATGTTTACATGCAAAAGAAATAGGGATTCTTGCTATTGATTATGCTTTATGTGGATGACTTGTTCATTACTAGCAGCTCTGCTGCTGGATTGAGAAGCATCAAGTCATCCTTGAACAAAGCATTCGCTATGACTGATTTAGGATTGTTAAGACAATTCATTGGTCTCAAAGTAAGTCAAAAGACTTTGGGAATCATGATCTCACGGTCCAGATACTCATCAAACATGCTAAGGAGATTCCACATGGAAGACTACAAGGAATCCCCTTGTCCTTTCTTGTCTGGCATCAGGCTAGAGGAAGGTGGCTCTACACCTTTGTTGGACAACACTCTTTACAAACAACTCATTAGGAGCCTTATATATCTCACAGATTCAAAACCATACATATCCTATGTTGTTAGGGCTGCTACTAGGTACATGCAGGAGCCACATGAGCTACATTGGAAGGAAGCAAAGAGGATATTGCACTATGTGCAAGGTACTAGAGATTATGGGACTCATTATGCAGTTGGTGCACAACTTGATCTCATAGGCTTCACAGATTCAAACTGGGTGGGAGATGGGAATTATAGGAAATCCACTTTAGGATTTGTGTTTATGATCGGATATGGGCCAATTTGTTGGTCCAGCAAGAAGCAAGTAGCACTTGCACTCTCTTCAGCAGAGGCAGAGTATCAAGGAAATCTGAATGCAACTATGCATACAGTTTATCTACATGGAATCTTAACTGAATTTTGGATTAGCACTTCACCTTCAGTGAACATTTATTGTGACAACCAGAGCACCATAAAAATTTCCAGTGATCCAGTTCAGAAACAAAGAACAAAGCACATTGAGGTTCACATGCATTATATTCAGGAACTAGTGCATGAAAAAACTATCACACTGCATTATTGTCCTACAGGGATTAGATTGCAGACATTTTCACCAAGTCCTTCACTAAAAAGAGATTTGCATTTCTCAAGTCTCTTTTAGGTGTAAAGGATTGATTCATTGTTCCTGTCCCTGCTTATTTTGAGGGGGAGGGTCTCCCATGAGGTTTTCCCCAATTTACTTGGTTTATTAAGCAACATTTTTTATTTTAGATTGTATATGGGTGACTTTTGGCCTTGTTGCTAGGGCCCACAGTTGTCCAAGTTAAAATTAAGGGGGGTTGTTAGGATTTATAATCCTTTCTTGTCCAAACTAGTTTATTCGATTATATTGGCCTAACTTAGGAGTCATTTAGTTATTATTGATTTCACTAGTACCATTGTGTCCACTTTGCTTAATGGGGCCACATGTACCCGTCACTAGAGTGTGGGGAACATAGATAGAGGCTAACTGCAACTGATTACACATTCATGCATCAGTTTATGCACCTCCTAGGCCAATCCCTACAATTTAGGAGCCACTGGGAGTGCCGACACTAACCTCCTTCAGTTGTTGGCAGTTGGTAACTAGTCAATCTTAGTTATGCTCCAGTTACATTCAGTTAGATGTCCTCTATTTCAGTTAGCACCAGTCTTGCATGGCTGCATGTGGGAAGGCACCTATTCTGACCTACTTCTCACCTACCACATCAATTAGACTAGTTTAACTTATTATAACTAATGGAGAGACTGAATTAGACAACTGGAGCTTAGCTAGTTATCTCCAATAGTGATTTAGACACTTCTAGTTAGCCATGAAGTCAGATTGAGTTGGTCATTCAAATCCTATCCACATGATTTGAATTATCCTTTATGTAACACTATTGTATACTGTTGGGATTAATGAAAGTTTATACTGTAATTATATTGAGCAATACTTGTATGTTCCCTGTGAGATTTGTTTTGTTTAGTGGGTATTATTCATTCCTTTTACACTTCATAATAATTAAATATAATGGCACTCATTGTTGATGTATTTGTAACTTCAGAATGTATTCACTTGTATATTTTATGTATTGTACCCCGATGTTTATTTCGGGAAGTATTTGTAATGTAATTGAGTCATGTCATGCCCTGATGTTCCTATCATGAGATTCAATAATGTAAACAAGTCATGTAAATTCATAGAGAGTAACCCTCCTTATTGATCAAGGGTTAAATTCCCTGCAGTTGTGGGGCCCTAGGGTTATTAGAATCTCCTAGAGAAGTTGGCCCTAGTCAGTTATTGTCAAGTCGGGAATTAGTATAAATAGAGAGTGAGCCTCTCTATTTATCATACATTCACTCACACTCAGTTGTAGCGCATAACTGATAGAGAAGAAGAATCTGGGACAAGAGAGAGAGAGACTACTATTGTCGGGAGATCATCTTACTATTTTTGGGTTTTACTTTTGGTGTTGATTCTATCTCTAAGGAAGTTGTGGGGTTTTCTCTTTTATGGTTTCCCCAAGGAAAATCTTTGTGTCTATTGTCTCATGTTTGATTGATGTGCTTGTTATTCTCTCAGTTAAAGATCCTAATATAATGCTAGCTTGAATGATAAAAATCTAACATGGTATCAAAGCTAACCTAAGAAGAAGACACTGTGCAGCCGTGGAAACTAGGGCTTCCTATTTTTTGGATCTCTCTCCATGGATTTTCAGCAAAAGAAGGTTGGGTTGACTCTCCTCTCTAAGGTGCATCTTTCTGTCTAAACATAATCTGATTCTGAGCATTTTCAGTTTTTGACCCAACACTACTGTCGTAAATTAGGGATTTTCACAGAAGTGGAATTTTTGAGTGAGCCCAGGCCTGGATTGATCTCCTCCCCAAAATTGAAGTTTAGAGATTAAGATCAAAGTTTTTGGTTGGGTATAACTCTGGGAAAGTCAAACCCTAATCTGCTCATGAACCAGCCCTGCAGAGATTTAGCTCCAGATCCAGTTCCAACATCTTAACCTTGTAAGATATAAATCTTTTGTATTTCCATTTGAGGTTCTCAGTTAAGATGTCTCATCATACCAAGCTTGACGAAAAGCTTGAGGGAGATGATAACTTCAGAGCTTGGAAGTATAGGATCTCCCTGGTCCTAGAAGAAAATGAGTTGGACTGTTACATCAATGAAGAGGTTCCAGTTCCAGAGGGAGATGAGGCTAAGGCCTTACACAAAAAGAAATTGGTCATGTCTAAGAGCATTATTTTTTATTCAATTAAGGATCACCTCATACCACATGTGTCCTCCCTAAAGACACCTAAAGCTATGTTTGATGCCCTGTGTAACACCCCGTTTTTTACCCTGTTTGCATTAAATATACATGATACATATGTTGTAATAATCATGGTGAGGAGCTAAGGGAAAAAGCCCCACCATCGATTTGGTTATGTATGATTCAGATTGGAATGGTCACCGATGGTATATCGGTACATACGGCATATATTAAATTGTGACATCATGTAAATGTGCATTTTAATTAAATAACCCAACCAGTTATGTTCACTCCAACTAAATTGAGAAGGGGCATGATTCCTAAGGATAAGGAGGGGAAATGATGAACATTGAGTCATGGGGTAAGAGCCATGTGTCACCACCCTGGTTGTTTTGCTCATTTTCCCTTGTTTCATCCAACCACCACCTTCATTTGTTTTGTTGATTGGTTGGGGCATCTATTTGCTGGCAAAAAGACCACTACTACGCCCATGCCTACTTTCTCTCTCTCCACGACGTGCCTTTTGTGTATGGATGGTCTGTCCACTATGAGGATCGAGAGTCTGTTAAGTTTCCTCAGGAAGGCTGAGTTAAAAGGTTCCACATTCCAATGTTTGGGGGTTCATCGATTCTCCCTTTTCGTTGGGATTGCTAGCTTGTGGTGGGTTCTACTTTGCCTCACAGATTTGTTGGCTTGCGTACGATTCTTTCCTCTGTTCACCCAGAGTTTTGTGTCTTTCTCCACCATCATCAGACCTGTGTAACGATTCTGCTACTCTATTTTTGAGTTGTGACCGTAATTCCATTCACAGTTTTGGTTGAATACGTCTTTTTCCATCACGCATAGTTTGGGAGTTTGTTCTTTCCCCATTTTTTTCCTGTGCAATTTCTCCAGCGATTGCATTGAGGATCGAGTGTTGTGGGTTCATGATTGTTTATGGGTTGTTGTTTGCCCACGATTGCTTGGTTGTGTTTTCCCTTTTTATGGTGGTATCGGTTGAAGATTGTTGTGAGTTCCTACGATTGATGAACTGTGTTTTTCCCCTGTAAAAGCTTGAATAGTTATTTGCCTCCTTGCATGCAGTGGTTTTGTCCTCGAACTACATTGGAGTGGTGAATCAGGGCATGAGGTGCTTGATAAGCCTGGTGGGTTGAGAACCACACAGATAGAGCTACTGAGATGTCTTTCTTCTCCACAACCCCTGAATAGCACTGGAAGGGAGATCAGGGTCTCAGGGACTGCGTTACAGAGAAGGGACCGATTTCCTTGTGTTGGGTGTGTGTGGGTGTTCTAGAAGCTAGGCTAGCTCTGGTGTTGGTGTCTGTAGCTCTTCAATGAGCTCACTAGCTTAGCATTTAGCCTTTCCCAACTCCTGGATGGCCTGATAAACCCAACTTGGTTGGCTTGGCTGATCTGATGTTCACCTGATAAACCCAACTGTGTTGGCTTGGCTGAATTGTGTACCCTTGTGGTGTTGTTATCCTTGTCTATGTGTAAGCCTGATAGTTCCTTATTCCTTGGGGAATCATGCCCGACTTGGGGGTGGCAGCGTTGCTGAGAGATTAAGGAGCACGCGGGCCTATGGTTGGCTGGAACGTTACAGCGACGTAACTGGTTGCGAAACAAGTTCTTAATAAGATAAGTATTCTTACCTAACTTGTGTCTGCAATCATATTTACCGTTGATGAATGATGATATACATGTTAAATGTTGATATGTATATGCATGAGTGTTGATTGATATGCTTTACTTCCGTTGTGTATATGAATGATTATGCTTCATAATATGTTTTATGTTTTTAACTTATCATGCTTCAGCATTATATGCATGTATGCTCATGTTCATGGGGCTAGATGCCCGTATGTTGGAGTTTAGTAGCATCCTCTTCATCGGTCGGAGGGTCGGGGACGTTACAGTATGGTATCAGAGCCCTGGTTGCAGCATGGGCCTGAATGGGCCATGAAATATCAGATAGCAGAGGCAGGTTGCCTTCTGCCCAGCAGTGATTAGAAAATTGTGGCAGGAAAATTCAGAAAAAAAATTTCTAAGTAATGAAATCATCGGCCATCAGAAGACGTTAGTGGTTCGTGCACCTGCCATTGCGGAAGCCTAGAGCACTAGTCTTCCAACGAGGAAAAGTTCAGACTGCCAATGCCGATGTGCTTTATTTCGTCGATCAGAAGAGAATATTTGATTTGGTCGGCAATAGATAGGAGATGGTCGAGCCGATGAAGCGACGAAAGAAAAAATTTGAAATTTTTTTCTAAGTCCGAACATCGGTTATCGGAGGAAGATAGTCGTTTTCATCGCCAATGGTTAGACGAGGGAACTTCCGATGAACTACATCGAAAAATTTTAGTTGATGGTGCACCCGCCGTTGCGGCAGTCTAAGACACTATCCACCCAATGGATAGTTGATTCGACAGCCGATGCGGCGGAAGAAGAAGAAGAAATTTTTGAAATTTTCTAAGTGTTGACTTCATCGGCCATCAGGAAATGTTAGTTGTTCGGGTCGCCGATGAACATCAGAAGGAATTAGTGGTTCATGCACCGCTGTTGCAAAACCCTAGTGCACTAATCCTCCGATGGATATAGGTTCCACTTACCGATGTCGTGATGGTTGTGTTTCAGTCGTCGATCAGAGGAGAACAGTCGTTGTCATCGCCGATGAATAGAAGATGGAAGAGCCAATGCGACGGAAGACAAGGGAAGAAGAAAATTCAAACTTTTTCTTTAAGGCACGAGATCATCAACCATCAGGCAATGTTAGTGGATCGGATCGCCTATCGAAAAAGTGTCAGTCAAGGTGAACCGCAGTTGCAGCCACTTAGTCAACTATCCATCCGATGCCGCAATGAACAACTACTTTGATCGTCGACGAGTGCCCCGCGGATACCATAGTGACTCTGCTGCCCACCGTTGCGGCCACATAAAGGACCAATCACCTGAGGACAAGTGCATGTCAGTGCCGATGCCGAAAGAGAATAGCCGCTTCGACCGCCGACAAAGTCGTGAGCTGCGGAAGACATAGAAAGGCCGTGGGCCGCCGTTGTGGAAGCCGGAAAGACTAACTATCCGATGCGCAGAGCCCCGAATGTCGATGCAGCATGGACCCGATACAACAGATGAAGTTAAACAAATGGATCGTCGATAAGACTCGGGATAGTAGGCCACTATGGACCCGATACAGCAAAATAAATAAATGAACAACCCACCGATACAGTGGAGAGTTAGCAGGGAAGAGACCCGATTAGAAGGAAACTTTGAAGAGTATAAAGTCATCAGAAAATTTTTGACGATCAAGCCACCGATCAGAAGGAATCAAAAGATCTTGAACCCATCGTTGTGGCAGTCCAAAGCACTATCCACCCGATGGATAGTAGACCCAATAGCCGGAGGATGTCCATGGAAACCATAGGAGGAACACTTTTCGCCGTTGCAGCTACTCAAGGGACTATGCACCCGATCAACAGTTGATTTTCTCGTCGATACAGATCTGAAGTTTAGTCAATTTGACCACTGAAATGGCAGAGAGAAGTAAGCAAAAAAACCGCCAATGAACTAGGTGTTTTAACCACTGAAGTATCGGAAAGACAGCTGGGAAGAGGTCCGATTGGGCCTAAGGAAATTGGGGTTTTCAAGAGAATTTCTCAGTGATTTTTCAAGCAATTTTCAACTGTCTTTCAGCAGATTTCGGCAAATTATCAGCGGACATAGGGTCTGAAAAGAAAAAGAGGAAAATTTTGTGTTTTAAGCAAGATTGTGTTTTATGAATTTCCAAAAGAGGAAGGTAAGTAGTTTTGATTTATATTAATGATATGCATTTAACAGTTTGTTACTAACACATTGCAGAATTATAGAGAACTTCCAAGAATAGTACCCCAGAAAGAACAGTGTGGTAAAGCAAGAGGTGTTTCAGTCATGAGAACCCATGATGGGTATAATGCTCGGGATTCTTACAAGCGTGTAGGAGATGCCATAGGAGAAAATGTCTGAAATGGAAATGACGACATAGAGTCGAATGGAAGGAGATTCCAAGAGACACCGTCCGAGGTTGCAGCCACCATAAGAAGCTTGATTAAAGCCCAGGAAGAGCAGCATCAGTTGAATGCTACCATGTTGCAAAGTTTGACAGATTTACAGAGGAAGATAGACTCTGGGAGAGAAGACAGTAAGAGCAGCACTAGGAGAAGGAGAAGGACTTCTAGTGGATCATCTGATTCTGAAGAATCCAGCAGGGATACAAGCTCATCTCTGCATAAAAGGAGAAGAAGAAAACACCATAGGGGTCGCTCTCAAGATGAATTTAGGAAAGCTAAACCTCCTAAAAAAATTTGAGATAAAGACGGGACAAGAAGCTGAAGCTTGGCTTCTTGGGATAAAGAAGTACTTTCAAGTACATGATTATTCAGGAAACATGAAGGCAAGAGTTGCCATATTCAATCTGAATGGACGAGCATCCATTTGGTGGGAACACTTCAAGCAAGTAAAGAAGATTAGTGAAAGGAAACTGAAGTGGAAACAGTTCAAGAAGTATTTCAGGCAGAAATACCTCTCTGACAGGTATTATGATGATAAGATTAAAGAGTTCCATGAGCTGAGATTGGGACAGCAGACCATGGATGAATATGCAAATAAGTTCTTGGAATTGTTGAGGTATGTCCGGTACATCAGAGATGAAAAAGTGAAGGTCCAGCGGTTTCTAAGTGGATTGCCTCAAGCTTACAAAGATAGAATCGAGTTCTATGAACCGAGAACTCTCAAAGAAGCAATAAGAAGGCTAAATATTGCTATGAGCAAAGAAAAGGTAAACCTGATTACCATAAGGCATGGAAGGACAAGAAGAATGAGAAGTTTCACCAAAGAAGGAAAGGTTTCAAACCTTCTAGATTCAAGAATCAGCAGAAGCAGCCATCCCAAGCTGTGAGTAATCCAGTTGAAGTGACAGGTGGAAAGCCTAAAGAGCCACATCAGAATAAAGGTCCACTCAAATGTTGGAAATGTGAAGGACCCCACTTGTGCAGATCTTGTCCACTTGAGAATGAAAGTGCAAGGCCAGCTTATAACATTCGGGAAGCAGAAACATTGGGTCAAGTAGCAAGATCAGTCCCTAGAATTTATGCAGCATTGGAGGAACGCCAGGAAGATCACCAGTCAACTGTGGTTGAATTTGTAGGTAAGATTGTTGAACAATCTATTTCTATTTTGATTGACCCTGGTTCTACTCACACTTATATCACTCCTAGAGTAGTGGAGATTTGTACTTTTAAGAAAGTAAAGCATAGGAAACCTTGGTTAGTTCAGCTAGCCATTGGGACTAAGAGAAAGGTCACTGAATTGGTAGAGAAGTGTCCCTTGGTTATGAATGGATTGATCACTTGTGTAGATCTGAATGTTCTACCGCTTGGTTCCTATGATATTCTCATTGGAATGGATTGGTTAGAAGCTCACAGAGTGAAGCTTGACTACTATAAAAAGACTTTTGAATGCACGGATGAGGAAGGAAACCCAGTAATTGTGAAAGGTATTCCGAAGGTGATTTCAGTAAGACAGGTTTCAGCAATGCAGTTGAAGAATTTCTGTAGGAAGGGTTTCCATTTGTATGCAGCTCATATTCTGGAACACAGGAGATGAAACTCCTAGGTTGGAGGACTATCAGGTGTTACAGGAATTCAAGGATGTGTTTCCTGATGAGATTCTCGGGCTTCCTCCAGAGAGGGACATTGATTTCACCATTAAACTTGTGCCAGGAGAAGCACCAGTGTCCAAGACACCCTACAGGATGAGTACACCGGAGATGCTAGAGTTAAAGATGCAACTGCAAGAGTTGTTGGAAAAGAAGTATATCCGACCGAGTGTGTCTCCTTGGGGAGCAGTGGTTCTGTTTGTGAAGAAGAAAGATGGTACACTCAGGTTATGTATTGATTACAGACAGTTGAACAAGGTTACTGTGAAGAATAAATATCCTTTGCCTAGGATTGATGACCTCTTTGATCAAATGAGAGGAGCAAAGGTATTTTCCAAGATTGACTTGAGGTCTGGTTACCATCTGGTGAGGATCAAGGATGAAGACATTCATAAGACAGCCTTCAGGACAAGGTATGGACATTATGAGTTTATAGTGGTACCATTTGGTTTCACAAATGCACCATCTACATTTATGTGCCTTATGAACAATGTCTTCAACAAGTATTTGGACAAGTTTGTTCTTGGTTTCCTTGATGACATTCTTGTTTATTCTAAGAATGAGGAAGAACATGAAGAGCATTTGAGATTGACATTGCAATTGCTTAGGGAACATCAGTGGTATGCAAAACTGAGCAAGTGTGACTTCTACAGAGATAGAATTCAGTATTTGGGTCACATTATCTTAGAAGAGGGTATATCAGTAGACCCTGAGAAGATCAAATCCATTATGAATTGGCCTACTCCAAGAAATGTGACGGATGTAAGATCTCTGATGGGACTTGCAGGATACTATAGGAGATTCATTGAAGGATTTTCCAAGGTTGCACATGCCATCACTTCTTTGCAAAAGAAGGGGATGAAGTTTGAATGGACTTTGAAGTGTGAAGAGAGCTTCCAGCGGTTGAAGAATCTTCTCACCAGTGCACCCGTATTGAAGGTTACAAATCCAGAGAAAGATTTTTTGGTATGTATCGATGCATGCGGACAAGGGCTTGGAGGAGTCCTTATGCAGGACAACCACGTGATATGTTATGAGTCAAGAAAGCTGAAGGAGCATGAAAAGAAATATGCCATGCATGATCTAGAGCTTGCAGCCATAGTACATGCTCTCAAGATGTGGAGACATTACTTGATGGGTAGAATATTTGAGCTCATGACAGACAATTGTGGCCTGAAGTATTTGTTTGATCAGCCTACTTTGAATGCTAGGCAAGCGAGATGGATGGAATTTCTATTTGAGTTTGATTTTGAAATCAAGCACATAAAAGGAAAAGAGAACAAGGTAGCTGATGCACTCAGCAGGAAGTTACAGGAAATGCATGTGGCATCTCTTAGTATTTTCCAATCAGATTTGAGGCAACAAATTGCTAATCATGTTGTTGGAGATGAATTGTATGAGCAGGTAAAAGACAAATTGCAACAGCAAAGTCTTGAGAAGAGGTATGAGGGATATAAATTGGAAGAAGATGGGCTTCTTACTTATAAAGGCAGAATTTATATTCTGAATGTAGCTGATTTGAGGAGAGTTGTTATGGATGAAATCCATCAAGCTCCGTATTCTGGTCACCCAGGATATTAGAAGACAATTGCTATAGCTAGAAAGCAGTACTTTTGGCCAAGAATGAAAAAGGACATGGTTGAATACATTTCAAGGTGCATGAAATGTCAATAGGTAAAGGTTGAGCATCAACATCCAGCAGGCTTGTTGCAGCCTTTGCCAGTTCCGGAATGGAAATGGGAAGTTATTTCCATGGATTTTATTACAGGATTGTTGATGACTTGGAGACAACATGATTCCATCATGGTTGTGGTAGACAAGTTGACAAAGGCAGCATATTTTATACGAGTGAAGTCTACGCATATGACTAATCACATTGCAAATATTTTCATGAAGGAGATTTTCAAATTGCATGGATTGCCGAAGGAAATAGTTTCTGACAGAGATGTCAAGTTCACTTCCAATTTCTGGAAGGGGTTGTTTGTAGATTTGGGTACGAAGCTAAACTTCAGCACTACCTACCATCCTCAGACATATGGGCAGATAGAAAGAGTTAATCACATGCTTGAAGATATGATTCATATGTATGTGATGGACAAACCAACCAAGTGGGAAGATTACTTACACTTGGTAGAGTTTGCTTATAATAATGGACAGTAGGCATCCTTGGGGATGAGTCCGTATGAAGCTTTGTATGGAAGAAGGTGTAGAACACCAATGACTTGGGATAATCCAGTGGACAGGGTTGTGCTTGGACCAGAATTGCTCAAGGAAATGGAGCAAGAGGTTGTAAAGATCAAACAGAATATGAAAGCAGCACAGGACAGACAAAAAAGCTATGCAGATAAGCATAAGATGAACAGAGAGTTCAGTGTTGGGGATCATGTATACCTCAGAGTGAGGGAAAAGAAAAGTTCCTTGAAGCTTGGGAGTTGTGCTAAGTTGTCACCTAGATATTATGGGTCGTTTGAAGTGCTTGAAAGAATAGGGCCTGTTTCATATAGACTTGCATTGCCTGCTAGTACTAGAGCTCTTAATGTTTTTCATGTTTCTTTGCTTAAGAAATATGTAAATGATCCTAACCATGTGATAAATTGGGATGTGATCCAGGTGGAACCCAAGGGAGAGTTCCAAATCGACCCAATGTGCATCCTCGACAAGAAGGTCACAATGCTCCGGAACCGAGCCATAGGGCAGGTAAAGGTGCAATGGGAGCACTACGAACCTGAAGAGGCTACGTGGGAGCTGGAGGATACCATGCGATTGGCACATCCATTTTTGTTCAACCCTGCGGAACACTGAGACGGTACCAGTGTAGCATTTTTGTTCAAATTTTGTAAAGCACTGAGGACAGTGCTATTGAAGGGGGAGGGGAATGTAACACCCTGGTTTTGACCCTGTTTGCATTAAATATACATGATACATATGCTGTAATAATCATGGTGAGGAGATAAGGGCAAAATCCCCACCATCGATTTGGTTATGTATGATTCGGATTGGAATGGTCACCGATGGTATATCGGGACATACGGCATAATTAAATTGTGACATCATGTAAATGTGCATTTTAATTAAATAACCCAACCAGCTATGTTCACTGCAACTAAATTGAGAAGGGGCATGATTCCTAAGGATAAGGAGGGGAAATGATGAACATTGAGTCATGGGGGAAGAGCCATGTGTCACCACCCTATTTGTTTTGCTCATTTTCCCTTGTTTCATCCAACCACCACCTACATTTTCTCTGTTGATTGGTTGGGGCATCTATTTGCTGGCAAAAAGACCACTGCTACGCCCATGCCTACTCTCTCTCTCTCCACGATGTGCCTTTTGCGTGCGGATGGTCTGTCCACTATGAGGATCGAGAGTCTGTTCAGTTTCCTCATGCGGGCTAAGTTAAAAGGTTCCACATTCCAATGTTTGGGGGTTCATCGGTTCTCCCTTTTCACTGGGATTGCTAGCTTGCGATGGGTTCTCCTTTGCCTCACAGATTTGTTGGCTTACGGATAGATTATTTCCTTTGTTCACGCAGAGTTTTGTGTCTTTCTCCACCATCATCAAACCTGTGTAACGATTTTGCTACTCTATTGTTGAGTCATGATCGTAATTCCATTCACAGTTTTGGCTGACTATGTATTTTTCCATCACGCATAGTTTGGGAGTTTGTTCTTTCTCCATTTTCTGCCTGTGCAATTTCTCCAGCGATTGCATTGAGGATCGAGTGCTGTGGGTTCATGATTGTTTGTGGGCTGCTGTTTCCCACGATTGCTTGGTTGTGTTTTCCCTTTTTATGGTGGTATCAGTTGAAGATTGTTGTGAGTTCCTATGATTGATGAACTATGTTTTTCCCTTGTAAAAGCTTGAATAGTTGTTTGGATCCTTGCATGCAGTGGTTTTGTCCTCGAACTGCATTGGAGTGGTGAATGAGGGCTTGAGGTGCTTGACAAACCTGGTGGGTTGAGAACCACAGAGACAGAGCTACTGAGCTAGCTTTCTTCTCCACAACCCCTGAATAGCATTGGAAGGGAGATCAGGGTCTGAGGGACTGTGTTGCAGAGAAGGGACTGATTTCCTTGTGTTGGGTGTGTGTGGGTCTTCTAGAAGCCAAGCTGGCTCTGGTGTTGGTGTCTATAGCTCTTTAATGAGCTTACCAGCTTATCATTTAGCCTTTCCCAGCTCCTGGATGGCCTGATAAACCCAACTTGGTTGGCTTGGCTGATCTGATGTTCGTCTGATAAACCCAACTGTGTTGGCTTGGCTGAACTGTGTAC
>LPNX010078710.1:225008-255782 GCA_001517045.1 Pseudotsuga menziesii | reverse complement strand
CTTGCACATGGTGGGACTCATGGACTAGGCAAATAAGACAAAATAAATGAAATAATGTCTAAGTGGGTAAATACTATGGGTTGATTATTCTAACACCCTTGTGGTGTTGTTATCCTTGGCTATGTGTAAGCCTGTTAGTCCCTTATTCCTTGGGGAATCATGCCCGGCTCGGGGGTGGCAGGGTTGCTGAGAGATTAAGGAGCACGTGGGCCTATGGTTGGGTGGAACATTGCAGCGACGTAACTGGTTGCAGAACAAGTTCTTAATAAGATAAGTATTCTTACCTAACTTGTGTCTGCAATCATATTTACCGTTGATGAATGATGATATACATGTTAAATGTTGATCTGTATATGCATGAGTGTTGATTGATATGTTTTGCTTCCGTTGTGTATATGAATGATTATGCTTCGTAATATGTTTTATGTTTTTAAGTATCATGCTTCAGCATTATATGTATGTATGCTCATGTTCATGGGGCTAGATGCCCGTATGTTGGAGTTTAGTAGCGTCCTCTTCATCAGTCGGAGGGTCGAGGACGCTACACCCTGACCAAACTGTTTGATGGAAAGAACATAAATCGGAAGATGACTCTGAGAAACCAATTGAAGAATGTAAAGATCCAGAATGTGGAGACCATATAGTCTTACTTTACAAGGGTCTCTCAGATCAAGGAACAGCTGGAAGCGGTAGATGAAGAAGTGGAGAATGCAAAAATTGTGATGACCACCTTGAATGGTCTACCTAGATCATGGGACTCCTTCATTCAAGGGATTTGTGCAAGAAAGAAGCTAGTCAAGTTCAGTAGGCTATGGGAAGAATGCTCACAAGAAGAAGCTCGAATAATAGCCCGAGAAGAAAAGATGGGAAGTGAAGATCAAGCTCTCACAGTACACTCCAAGAAAAGCAGAAGAGACTTTCATCACCCCAAAGGTAAGCACTTCCACCAGAAAGATAGCACTAGAAGATCTAACAGAGATTTATCTAAACTCAAATGCTATAGATGTGATGAAAGAGGACACTTTGCCAGAGATTGTCCTAGAAACAAAAATGGCTCTCACAAGAAGAAGGGAAACAAGAGAAGACATCATGCTCATACTACAGAGGGTGATGAACCTTCCACAAAGAGAATCAGACAAGAAAGTGATGATTCTTCAAGTGATGAAGAATATGTTTTGATTTTCGCTCTCATGGGAACTATCACACATGGAAGAAACGATTGGCTTATAGAAAATGGGGCTTCCAAACATATGGCGGGATTCAAAGAATCCTTTGTGAAACTGTCTGAACATGAGTCACCTCACAAGGTGAAACTTAGGGATGACTACCAGTATCCAATAAAAGGTAGTGGTGAATCCTCCTATAAGCTAGACTCTAGAAAGTCTATGAAGATGAAGGATGTCTTGTTTGTACCAAGACTAAAGAAGAACCTCCTCTCCATATCTGCATTGGATGCAAAAAGCATGAGGGTTGCATTTGTAGATGGCCAAGTTCTTATGTGGCCAAAGGGAAAGACTATTGATGATTCAGAAGTGATTGGGGAACAAGAAGGAGGTCTATACAAGTTGAAGGGCCAACCAGAACAAGCTTTGGTTCATAACTCAGTAGAGCCAAATGAACTTTGGCATAGAAGGCTTGCACATGTGCATTATAGAGCACTACCACTTGCAAGCAAATTTGTTGAAGGTCTTCCAGAAATACAGACAAAGCATAATGGTGTCTACAAAGGATGTGCGAAAGGAAAGAACACAAAGAAGACATTTCCAAGTAGCGAGAGCAAGGCAAAAGGAATCTTGGAAATCATCCACTTCGATGTATGCGGTCCGATGTCATCTAGTTCATTAAGCGGGTATGTATACTATGTTTCTTTCATTGATGATTTTTCTAGGAAGACATGGATATACTTCTTAAAGAACAAAGATGAAGTATTCAGCAAGTTCAAGGAATTCAAAGCCTTGATTGAGAGCCACACAGAAAAGAAGATCAAGACCTTTCGATCAGATAATGGTGGAGAATTCACATCAAATGAATTCAAAGAGTTATGCAAAGATTCAGGGATTAAGAGGGAGTTAACCACTCCATATAATCCACAACAGAATGGGGTTTCAGAAAGGAAGAATAGAATGATCGTGGAAGCTGCAAGGGCCATGCTTCATGATCAAGATCTTCCCATGCATCTATGGGCAGAAGCTGCCAGAACAGTGGTGTATATACAGAACCGTACTCCACACAAAGTACTCGAGAACAAGACACCTAAAGAAGTATTTTTCGACAAGAAACCAGAAATCGGCCATATCAAAATATTTGGTTGTCTTGTATACGTACACATTCCAAAAGAAAAGAGGACAAAGTTAGAGCCTTCTGGAAAGAAGGGTATATTTGTGGGATACAGTGAAAGCTTGAAAGCTTACAGAATATACTTCCCAGGATTCAAGAAGATCGACATAAGCAGAGACGTAACATTCGACAAAGATTCATCTTACAACAAATCCAGAAAGAGATCAGTTGAACACTTTGAAGAAACAGAAGTACCTAGAATTCAAGATACCACTATGAACGATGAAAATCAAGATGAAGATCGAGAAATGGAAGAACCTTAGGAACCTGTAGATCCACCTCAGGAAAAGAATTTTCACAAGAGGAAACTTGCATGGGTATGAGAGGCTATCCAAGGTGCAAAAAGATATGGGGCTCCAGAAGAAATACACAGAGAAAGAAAGAGAACTAGGTCCTGCTCCGGATATGCATCCCTATTATGTGACATCATTGATAAAGAACCTTCCAACTATGAAGAAGCGGCAGAGAAGAAAGAGTGGAAGGATGCTATGATCGAGGAGTACCAGTCGATCATGAAGTATGATGTCTAGGATGTTGTCCCTAGACCAAAGGGGAAGTCTATTGTGACTTCCAAGTGGATCTACAAGATCAAGCATGCTGCAGATAGCAGCATAGAGAAATATAAAGCAAGATTTGTGTCTCGTGGATTCCCCTAGAAAGAAGGAATAAATTATGAAGAAACTTTTGCACTTGTAGCCAGATACACTTCCATCAAATCAATCCTTGCTCTAGCTGAAATGATGAAATGGAAGATACACCAGATGGATGTCAAGACTGCTTTCTTGAATGTTGTAGTAGAAGAAGAAGTGTATGTGGAGCAACCACTCGGTTTTGAGACACATGACAGGGAGACTCATGTGTGTAAATTGAAGAAAGCACTGTACGGTTTGAAATAGGCACCTAGGACATGGTATGGAAAAATTGATAGCTTCCTATCCAGTTTGGGCTTTACCAAGAGTAAAGCAGATTCCAACCTTTACTACAAGGTTGAAGAAGGGAACCCAGTGATACTCCTACTATATGTAGATGATCTGTTTGTAACAGGTATGGATGGGTTGATTGCTGATACAAAGAGGAAGCTTGTTGCTGAGTTCGAAATGAAGGACTTGGGTATGATGCACTATTTTCTAAGCATGGAGGTGTGGTAGAATGCAAATGGAATTTCCCTGGGACAAGGGAAGTATGCAGTAGAGATCCTGAAGAGGTTCGGGATGATGGACTACAAGGCCATGACCACACCTATGGCATCGAACCTGAAGCTATTGAGTGATGTTTCATCAGAAGCGGTTGATGCTACGATGTATCGTCAGATGATTGGGTCCTTGATGTACCTGACGAATACGAGACCAGATATTTGCTTTATTGAGAACACATTGAGCCAGTTCCTAACAGATCCTAGACATGTTCACCTGATTGTTGCAAAGCATATTCTGAGGTACTTGAAGGGTACAGTTGATTATGGGATCAAGTATAAGACTGATTAGAAGATAAACTTGGAAGTTTATGTTAATTCAGATTGGGCAGGCAATGTCATCGATAGGAAGAACACTTCAGGGTGTTGCTTCAGTATGGGATCAGGTGTGATCTCTTGGTTTAGTAGGAACTAGTCCTGTGTGGCACTGAGTATAGCTGAAGTAGAGTATGTCACGGCTTGTTCGGCTAGCTGTGAGGTAGTGTGGCTTAGAAAGCTACTATCTGATTTGTTTGATCTCCAGCTGGATGCTACTTGTATATATTGCGACAACCAGAGTTGTGTGAAGTTGTCTGAGGACCCAGTGTTCCATGACAAGTCAAAGCATATCGAGATCAAATATCACTATATCAAGGATATGGTGTAGAGAGGAGAAGTGAAGCTCCAATATGTTGAGACGAACGAATAGATAGCTGATGTGTTGACCAAGCCATTGGCCAGAGTGAAGTTTGAGTATTTCAGGGAGAAGCTTGGTGTTCTCTAGATCGAGGTTTCCTCCAAGGGGAGGTGATGAGTTCAAGAGCCCTTCTAACATGGTGATAGGATTGATTCCTTCCATGGTCAGATGTAAGTGTGGAGCCATTCTAATATTACTATGGGATTGGCTCCCACATGATCAGATGTAAGTGCAGAGCCATTATAATATGACTATGGGATTGGCTCCCACATGATCAGATGTAAGTGCAGAGCCATTCTAATATGGCTATGGGATTGGCTCCCACATGATCAGATATAAGTGCAGAGCCTTTCCCAGGATGATAGATGGTGTGTCCTATCATGACGACAAATGTAAGTGCAGAGCCTTTCCCTAGATGATAGATGGTGTGTCCTATCATGCCGACGAATGTAAGTGTAGAGCCTTTCTTTGGATGGTAGATGGTGTGTCCTACTATGCTAGTAGATATAAATGTTGAAGCCCTTCCTTGGATAGTAGATGGTGTGTCCTACTATGCCAGAGGATGTAAGTGCTAAGCCTTTCTGACTCGGTCAAATATAAGTGTTGTGCCTTTCTCTGGATAGTAGATGATGTGTCATGTTATGCCAGTAGATGTAAGTGTTGAGCCTTTCCTTGGATGATAGATGGTGTGTCCTATCATGCCATTAGATGTGAGTGTTGGTCCTTTCTCACATGGTTGTTGGATGTGTTCCTCCCATGCTCAAATGTGAGTGTTGGGCATGCCTTTCTGACATGGTTGTTGGATGTGTTCCTCCCATGGTCATATGTAAGTGTTGGGAGGGCCATTTTGACTAAGGGTCATATATAAGCGCTGAAGAAGACCTACATGGAGGCTAGGCCTACAACCAGCATGAAAAAGGGTAAGCTCTATAGAACTTCCCATGACGAGAAGAATCAAGAGATAGCACCGATGATGATGACCTAGTGATGATCCAGTGATGATCCAGTAGTGATGATCCAGATCCAGTGATGATGACCCAGTGATCATCCAGTGATCATCCAGATCCAGTGATGAAGATGACTTGAAGATGAAGATGACTTGAATATGAAGATGACTTGAAGATGAAGATAACTTGATGATGATCTAGATGATACGGAGAAGAAGACATGTGTTGATAGCTTGTGTCGAGAGAATACCTTCCTAGTTAAGAGGGAGTGTTGATGTATTTGTAACTTCAGAATGTATTCACCTATATATTTTATGTATTGTACCCCGATATTTATTCTGTAATGTAATTGTGTCATGTCATGCCCTGATGTTCCTATCGGGAGATTCAATAATGTAAACAAGTCATGTAAAGTCATAGAGGGTAACCCTCCTTATTGATCAAGGATTAAAGTCCCCACAGTTGTGGGGCCCTAGGGTTATTAGACTCTCCTAGAGAAGTCGGCCCTAGTAGTTATTGTCAAGTCAGGAATTAGTATAAATAGAGAGCGAGCCTCTCTATTTATCATACATTCACTCACACTCAGTTGTAGCGCATAACTGAGAGAGAAGAAGAAGCTGGGACAAGAGAGAGAGAGACTACTATTGTCGGGAGATCATCTTACTGTTTTTGGGTTTTACTTTTGGTGCTGATTCTATCTCTGAGGAAGTTGCGAGGTTTTCTCCTTTATGGTTTCCCCAAGGAAAATATTTGTTTCTATTGCCTCTTGTGTTTGATTGTTGTGCTTGTTATTCTCTCATTTAAATATCCTAAGATAATGCTAGCTTAAATGATAAAAATCTAACACTCATTGCCTGAAGATCAATGACACATTAATTCTAATAGGTGCTAGGGCAAGCTACATGCCTGCAAGGGGGTTGTAGCCTCCTTCCAGCAGTAGCTAGTAAATATTGTGTTGTAGAATACTTTCAGTAGAAACTAATAAAATAATGGGGTTGTAGCCTCCTTCCAGTAGTTGCTGGTAAATAGGGTTTTGTAGCATCCTTGTCTGTAGAAGCGAGCAGAAACTATTTGTAAATATAATTTTGTGGTAATAGGAAGTATTGGTGGTTTTCCCAATTGGGATTCCACGATAAATTTGTGTTTTGTGTATCTTGTTGATCATATGTGTTAATGAATCATTTAAAAGTGATTTTAATTGTTAAACGTTATCAATACTGATTCACCCCCCCTCTCAGTATTGTCCAATATTCCAACAAGGACTTATTCTAATGAAGTCAATGAGTTAGTGTAGAGGCAACTAGTGGGGAGCTTGATCTATATTACGACCACTAGGACTAACTTGAGTTTTCCAATCATCTACATCTCTTGATTCGTGATTGATCCAAAGGTAGAACACCAAACAAAAAAGAAAAATGCTATGATATGTGGAAGGAAAGTAGATTTTGCAATTCCATATGGTAGACACAGAGAACCTCAATTATGTAGTTATACAAATTTATATTGGGTAGGGTCATTGGATGACAATAAATCCACATTAGGCTATGTTTTTAGTATTTGCACTAGAGAAGTTACATAGACTTGGAAGAAGCAACATGTTGTCTCCCTTTTTTAATCAAACTAGAATATTGAGTAGTAGTGAAAGGAGCATGTGAAGCAATTTAGTTTATACAGATTCTTGTAGCTATGAAGATACAAAAAAATGAAACCATTATTGTATTGTGATCATTAGGGACTTCTTAAGCTAGAAAATAACCTAGTCTTCCATGAGTATACCAAACATATTAGCGTTCACTGTCATTTCATCTGATAGTTTGTAGAAGATGAAAAAAATTAGTTGTAATATTGTCTTATAGAGGATTAGACTACAAACATTTTGAACATGTATTTGGGTATAGAAATATTGTAAAACTCAAGGACAAACTTGGTGTATTTTATATATTGACCAATACAGGAGGGTGTTAAAATATAAAGTTCATCCAGACTATAGACTTAGGCATATCAATAAAGTTGCTTGGTGACTTTAGGTTACTCTATGTTTAATTATTTTATTAAGTTACATGCAATTCTTTTATGGTTTGTGCAATTAAGTTTTATGCCTCTCATTGTTATAAGGAGAAGGTTCTTCTCTTCATTTTATAATATATAATCATTTTTCTTTCTTTCATTTATCTCTTTGTGTGTTTGATTTTAGTAATATTGTAACCTCAACTAAACATGGAATTCTTTCCACATCCATCCCAAAGAAAGAAGGTTAATTAACCACATGGAAGTGTAATTCTACCTTGGCTTGTTGTCTTGTTTCCTAACTCCCTTATCTGGAGGTAGGGTTTTATCCAAATGCATTCACACCTCTTTTCTACAATCAATGTTCCATGTGATGATTGTAGGAAAATGCATTGCCTTCATTTCTTGCTAAGGGCACCGAAAAAATTAGTCTCTTTCCCTTGTCATGCTTTACCTTCATCTCAGTTTTTCCAAGTACACCTATCTATCCTCGTTCCAACATTCATCTTGGTAGTTTACAGGCACCTTAAACTGTTATGTTATTGAATAATGAATTGTGCCTCTGCATTGTATTGTGAAAGCACCATATATGCAACTATATTTGGTCATTTTTACATCTAGTATGCTCATACTTCACCATATACCTCTTTCCCCAATTTTAGATACTTCAGTGGTCATCAACATTGAAATTTGCCTCAGCAATTCAAGCTCGAAGGATTTTCTTCGTAAATATTTTACAATAATCAGAAGTGCATTTCTCAAAATTGAGTCTTACACTCTACCCTCCTTTGAAATAGTTTTCCAACACTTGTACTTTTGTCCCATTTTGAGTTTGGAGTTGAAATTTCTAGTACCTAGCTCACAACTCATCCATTTCGAAATTTTTGCTTATGCAAGTAAAGGTAAAAATCCCTCCTCAATCACCAACATAAACAAATTGGGTTAGAAGTGGTTTTATTTTTATTAGTCACTAATAATATACTCATCTTTGAATCCCCATTAACCTATCTTGGAAGTTTGTTATTTCTTTCATATTATATACCATTATCAAGAGGACAACACGCTTCTTTTGGCGCTTTATCTAGTGTATGAAAATCTAGTGAAAAATGTTATCTTACAAATAATAGAGAATTGTGAAATTTTCACTAGAAAAAATCTAGCTAAATTATCGAGGAGATGAAATGTTGACCATAAAAAAATTCCACATTTTCTATCTTGGGTCACTTTTTCTTCCAATATGGTTTCCAAACTACCAAAAAGTGTCCCTAAATAGTGGATTTGGCTCCATTTTCCAATTTCACTAAGAACCCTTTGGAATTTGTTTTGAATGATTTTCCTTGTTTTCTCATGCCCTTCATAGTTCCAAATTTGATCATGAATAGAGCTAGTTTCTAGAAGTAATTCCACCCCTTTGAAAATTGCATTTTATGGGAATTCTATGCCAAATTTGCAAACTAGTGGTCAAGAACACTTTTGTATATACCATCACTATGGATTTCCTCATAAATTTTCAACTCCATTTGGGTTTGTATGCTAAAGTTATGCCCAAAATAAGATTTGGATCAAGACATTTTTTGTAACCGTAATTTTTTCGCCACATGGTAACACTTCACTAGCTAGTGGGTTTTTAAGGCCTCCCTTATATGAAGGCATCAACCAATTTTCATCACTAGAATAATTTGAAACTTTGGGGTATTAAAGCCAATCCAAATTTTCATCCATTGGGAAATATCTCCTCATGTATTACTTCATAACAATGCTCTATAACCCCCGGATATGGGTGATAGTAATGCAAACAAGGCCACGAAGGCAGATGACGGGGCCACCTCGTCATCGACCTGCTGTCACCCCAGCATCATCCATCACAATGGTTGCATGTATTAACTCTGATCTTGGACGTGGACACCTCCTGGCTACTAGAAGGTACGCGGATATCACTTCGCTGAGGGAATGTCTTAATGAATTTACTTAATGCCTGGGCCAACGCGCCAATGGTTTAATGCTTGGGCTCCCTTGATATCCCTATCATTTTCTCTCACTGTTCCGCTCTCCACTTCCTCTTGGTCATTCGGACCTCTACAACTCCACCACTGGTCCCAAGCTCACCGCCACCCTTTGTTTGTTCACCATGTCTCATCATCAAAGAGTTACCCCTCGCCAGGGACGAGCCGGGAGAGGCATATAGATTGATCGCCCCATTCAACTCAGTGCTCAGGAAAGTGGTGATGGTTTTGATATTGAGATCCTTAAAGCTATGTGTATCATGTTCAACGACTGGGAGGATGAACTTCCTGGCACCTTCAATGAGGCTAGTCACACCCCCGAGCGACGAAGGAATTATTGGGTTATCAAAAATATCCTTATTCGACTTCTTCTCTACTTCAACTCTCAGCCTCTTGCACCTCCTGCACCTTTCGTTCCCACTGTCCCCCCTATTTTAGCCTCTACACCCTCCACCTCTACCACTTCCCCTGCAATACCTATGGACTGCGAGCCTCATCCTCCCCCACCATTGAGTCAAATAAAATCTCTCTCTGCTAGTAAATGCACTCCCAGTCCAGCAATGGTAAGGAAGACAACCCCTCTCCCGATTAAACAACCTCCTGCAAGCAGCAGTGAAGATGACAACTCCTCCAGCAATGAAGATGTGGACTCCTCCAGTGACGACGCTTTTGATGCCAAGGACGACCCAAGAGAACTAGTTTCCATTGGCTTTGGATGCCCCATCATTGAGGAGCCATTCCACAAACCTTAAATGGGTTTTTTCCATTGGCTTCTTTTGTTGTTTTAGAAATATTGTGGGTTTACCATGTCAGAATCTATGTTTGTGGGTTCCATCATTTCCAAAATTACAATATGAGCATCATGTCTTTTTGTAAAAGGATACTCTCCTTCTTTCTATGGACCTGTTTTCCCTCACTGAGGAGGGTCCGACAAACTTTTTAGGATTGTTTTACATTCTTGTTTCTCTTAGTAGGAATGTGTCTTTGAATTGTAACTTTTTTTGTAACACTACCTCTTTTACTCAATAGAATAGTTTCTTAACTTACAAAAAAAAACAATGCTTTATAACAATTTTCAAAACAACATTCTATGACCTCTTGTAAGGAAAGGGTCGTTGTTCTAATTCAAAATATGTGGCATCAACCACTTTTAAAACAAGCATATTGTCATTGTTCAAACAATGTGATTTGGGTTATTTTTTAACCTTCCACCCATTGGGATTCTTTGAGACTTTGATATATTTCAAAATATCAGACATAGATCCATTTCAAACAATTTGTAGGTTGGCTCATTTTGAATAAGGCCAATGGCCCTTTTTTGAACTTTAGGCGATGGACCCACTTTGAACTTCAACATTTATTTGAAAATGAATCCTTTTGCAAACATCGACCCATCAACTTTCTTGAAAATTTTCCCATCAGAACTTCTTCCAACTTTAGCCATCAAGCTTATCGCTAAGGAGGGTTTATTGGGACGATTTTGAATAATTATCTTTGGGCTGAAAGAATCCACTATGGGTGATTTTTGTATAAGATGCATCGTGTGATTTTTAAATAGGAAACTTTTGAATAAATCACTTCAATCCAATTCAAAGTATCTTTGTTGGGATATTCCTAAAGAAGGCCTTGAGCCATTTCTAAATATTGTTGTTGGACCAATTCAAATAAAACGCCTTGATAGCTTAACTAAGAAGGATTCAAGGTCTTCAAAATTTGTTCTTTTCCCCTTGTTTAATGTTTGGCTTTTGGCCTCTTCCACATTTAAAAAAATTCAAATTGTATATGACCCTAGGATCCTTGATTTTCTCTACAAATTCCCATGTGTAGACGTTGAAAATGTCCCCTCATTAAGATCACGATTTCACCTATTAGAATGTCCCAATTGTATCTTCCTTCATTGAAGTGGTAAACCCTCTAAATACGATTAACTCTCTCGGTTCTTTATTGTTTTACCAGTTGTGGCCTAGTCCATTGTTTTGTGATTTCATAATGAGATACATGTAATGCATATTTTATGCTCTATAGAATGCAAATGAAATGAAACCTAAACTATCCCACAAAAGTGCTATGAAAGAATGATTTAATATAAAATAGTTCAATGGAAAGCTACGAAAGGTAGGGATATTAGTTTACTAACCACTATCAACCCCAAACCTCAAGAGGCACATCCTTGAAAATTGAGAATAACCTACACTCTTTGGAAAAACACCAACTAGGTTGTTTCACATCAAACATGTTACACATAAATTAATGAGATAAATGCAAAGAGTAAAGGGAGAAAGAGAGGATAACTCTCCATCCATCGACCATACCAAATCTGTCTCTTTATTTAAGGAATACAAACAACTTATGAATCCTTTAAAGTTATATCTAACTATTAGTATGAAATATAACTAACAAATGACACAACATCAAGAGATCAATATTTATGACGCAAGGATACAACCCACAAACACCAAGAGACAATATGAGGGAAGGGGACAGTCCACCACCAATCCTAGATCTTAAGAGGATGAATTTTTTTGATAATTCTAGGATCTTTATTTACATAGAATATCCCTTACATTGCAAAGAAGAAAACACTTGAAAATGAAAGCAAGAGTCCCCTTGATACAAATTAGGGCGACTCTTGGACTTCCTACTCTACTTGGATTTTTGTCCTTACATGGTTTGTCCCAAGGTATTTTTTAAGGATTCAAATAGTATACTTAAGTATAGTATTCTAGGAGATTATTTTGGATTGAAAAAACCATACATATAGATAGGTAGGTGAAAATTAAAAAACACACAATTTACTACTAAAGCTTGTAAATTTTGGTGAATATTTAAAAAAAACATATTTTGCATAAATATAAGCGATAGTTTAGAGTAAAAATGACCAATTAGCGAATTTATTTTTTGAAAAAAGGCCAAAATATAGATAATTGGAAAAATTTTGCCCCAAAAAAATACCTTGATTTGTCCTTTCTAAAAATGAATGATAAAGTTATATATATTTAATACAATATCTAGATTTACAATTATCTCCCATTAATGTGCATTTGGAATCAAGTATCTTTTTCCAATGCTCAAGGGACTCCTCTATTCCTTTTTATCCATCTTGTTCTTGATGTTTCCATTGCTATGCGCATACATGTGCTCCCTTGACTCACTTCAAAGTGTACACCTATTCCGTGCATTCCTTTGAATCAAAAAAATATTCGTTTTGTCTCCATCAAACTTTGATGTTTTACAACTTGACTATTTTCTCAATTCAACAATACTCTCTCTCATTAAAATCCTGCAAAAATGACACAAGAAAACCTTTTTTTAATGTTTTTTAGATGGTCTACAAATTATAGATGACATGTTTCTTTATGCTCTTTCATTAAGAACATTTTTTCAAAACCATTAATTTCCTCGATGAGTGCAAAGCTTTATCATATAGTAGTTGAGAGATTAGTTTTCATATTTATTGTTTTATTCCATATAAGAAACCTAATGCTTTAGGTTTTCCTATGAACATGCCCGTGCTTTTGCACTTAATCTTAGAGACATCCATAGGCACCCCATCCATTTTTAAAACAATTTTCTCAACCTTTGAAATATGAATGTTGTTTGATTTTATTTCTGGTTGCCATAGGCCTCCCATGCTTTGAGGAGTTTCATAAGCCTCCCATGCTTCGAGGAGTTTTATTGCATCCATTGGCTTTTGAATTGCTAGAATTTGTCTTTCATTTATATAGGTGTTTCTAAACTGTAATTGTCACTCGCATGCATCATATTCTATTTTCCATCATGTTGTGATATGAAACACCTCAATCCTCAATAATTTTCATAATTTTAACATTTGAAATGCTAGCACTTGTTGAATAAGGTAATGAGTTACTACCATTATGTATTTGAACATTTTCCTTTCTAATTAAACATATTCCCATTTTCACCAACCCCTTAACTTTGGCACCTATAATTTTGTAATCATAATGTTTCATTAATTGGCAAGTTTATCCGCACCAACTCACATTCTTTAAAAGCCTCTAGATGATAGTATAAATTATTCATGTCTAATGTTGGAACACCTTTACATTTTTTCTTACAAACTCATCGAATGCTAAAGAATTGTTGCATTATAAAATTTTCCAAGGAATCCTTAAGTAACAACACAAACATTGTCTAGTGATTTTCCTCTGTGAATATGGTGACATGGATGAATAAAAAATCAATTAATTATTATGCTTGATCTTAGTTGTAACACCTTATTGTTGACCCCATGATGTAATTATTTATGTAAAGATGAAATGGTCTAAGATGACCAAATTTATTGTAATGATGTAAAATGATATTTATTATAAATCCCTAACAACTATAGATGAAAAATTATGAAGAGATGTGGGGCTATGATTCCACAAGTGGGGGAAGTGAAAGGGGGTCTAAGGGGAAGATGATCCTAGTGACTTATTAATTTAAGTATATCTTTACTTGAAACCTTAAAAGGTTATTTTATCCTAAGGTACCTAAATCCATGTTTATGAGAGTGGGTTAATTAATTTTAACTTTTGTATTATCCTAAGTTGGGGATTAAGAAGGGAAAAGTGGGATCCTCTTGAGTACCACATGGTGGAAAGTTATAACGATGCATATATGATGTGAGAATTAACCTTAAAGATTCATTCATTCTAAAATTCTATCATGGATTCTATCATGTTGACTATCAAACTAGCCACTTCATATGGTTCCTATGAGAGAAAACTTAGCCTACAACCAAGTTCCTTGGATCCCCAGTACAAAGATTTCTTGGTCAACCTTTGTTAAAGCACTTAAAGGGAATGGTGATAGCTTGAGGGAACGCATGAAGAGAAGGGGATCCAATTCCTCATGTCGTGTAGGATAATGGGGGAGGAGTGCTAGTGGCATTTGATGATTGCATAGGGGTTTTGTCACTAGATTTTCCCAACACAAAGAATCCATGGCCAACTTATGCTGGAGCGCTAGAAGGGAATTGGGATAACATGAGAGAATGTTTATAGATAATGGCATCCCATTCCTTGTGTTGTGTAGGATGATGGGGAAGGAGTTCTAGGAATTTGTTATAGCACGAATTGGAACTTCCTTGTTTGTGATGACAATATCCCAAGATGACACCTAAGTGTCTAAGATCGATCATGGATATGAACCCGTCATCATTGAAGTAACCCTAATTTGACCCTATTTGATGGTCTAAACCCCCTTGATTAGAATCTAGTTCATTCCCCTTTGAAATTAACAAGTTTCAAGAATAAAAGAGGCCCCATGCACCTTAGTCTACAACAAGGAGCATGCCACACATCTTTCCCTTGAGCAGGGTGTGTGGGCCTAGAAAAATAGCTAAAAATATATATAAAACCTTTAAAAATGGGAAATTTATGACAATGTTTGAGTTATTTGGTCTTGTCTTCAACCTATAAAACTAGTTGGTAACCATCACAACTATCCTAAACATTAAAACAAAAGGTATTTTATGGATGAGCACACCCATATCATTGTTATGTTGGAGGAATATTTCTACCACATTGAATCTATTCACCCCCATGATCCCTCAGTGACCCCTATTCCTATAAAACCCTTTCATAAGTGGTGAAGTCATTCATCCTATATGACTTATATCCTATACACCCTTGGAATAACAGGTGATCGGAAGCAGGATTGTAAGTGATTCAAAATCAGAGGAACCCTATCAAATGCCTTGAAAGGTGCCTCAATAACAACAAGGTAACTGATGTATCAGTCTTTTGTTGTTGTTTAATAGAAATTTGTTATCTTCCCCTCCCCATATACATGTGTAAAATTTAATATGTTGAATATATGTCATTTGATTTAATTCTATTAGTCATTTCAAGAGCATTGTTAAATACTAATATGTGCATATGTTATTGTTTTGGTTAAGATTTTCATCAAACTCATAGGGGTTATAAAGGAGTTCCCTAATTTTTGGCGTGGAATGTATTTAATCAAAATTATGTAGATGATGTAAATATGTTAGTATGGATTCCTAGTGCGGAGCTCAAGGCTAAGGCCCAACTAGTGAATGGATAGGCATGTATGATGTAAACATTTTTCTTTGAACCATATGGTTGGCTTGTCATGATAACTCAAAAGCTATGTAAATATTATATTGGAAAAATAAAATATATGGTCCAAGAAGGTTGTGTAAAAAGCACTAGAGGGGTTATGATTCTGCCGGAGGGGAAGAGGAAATGGGGCATATGGAATACTAAACCCTTTTGATGCCAAGTTTCAACCTTCTAACTCATCCAAATTATGCCATGTTCTTTAAATAGGCCAATTACCATCTTTTGACTATTGAATCTAATTATTGAATGTATATGTGAGGTTGTTGAAAATTTAACTCTGAAGATCCTCACCGATATTTTTTGGTGTGGTGTGATGAGGAGGACTTAGTCTTTGTCCTTGTACATTTATGTAATAAGTGAATGTTATTTAAATAGAAGTGATGTTTATACTTTATAGAATGGGTCTCACTTAAAGTTTATTTAATAATTAAAGTGAATTAATTATTAAATGTGAGTGCTTTAATTGATGGCCGTAGATTTTGTAAAAGTATCTCAACCCTAGATTAGGTGGTTAAGATAGGTGGTAATTACAATTTTTAAAATATAAAATAGAGAGAATGAGGACAAATTGAACACATCGTCAGAGAAGAAGGAGATTAAAGACCAAGAAGAGTTCCCAAGAGAAGGAGGGCATGATTTTCAAGAGAGAGGAGCAACAAGCATCCCTAGGTAGTCTTTAGCAGGCCATACAATAGCATTTATGACAGCCACATGTGTGGGCTCAAATCCCAAGAAAGTGACAGAGCAATAAATGCAGACCACATAACATTAATTGCAGGCTGAAAAGACACGGTTTTCGAGGCAAAAAAGTACAGTTCCGTACAATAGATAGTACAACAATTTTCTAGCACTGATTTCGAGGTTGACACAGATTTTAAGATAAATTATGTTTTCACAGTTATTTTGTTGTTGTTTCATATTTGAATTTTTTTTCTCATGAGGTTTTAAAAGATAAATTTCAGTGTATTGAACTTTTTGCTCTTCTTAACGAAAAATCTTCTTCTTAGGGTTTTCCTTGGAGTTAGGGTTTTCCCGGTCTCTTGACCAAAATATCTGTGTTTTCATGTGTGAATGGATACTTGAGTATTGAGAAGATCTTGAATATGGTGGTTTTTATTTTAGGTTTAAAAGTAAATTTTTAATCATAAACCCTAGACATTCAAGTGTTTGACAAAATGTGTGAATGAAAGTTTCATATTAATGTCATTTATTTTCTTCATGGTATCAAAGTTGAACTGAAGTAGGGTTCAAGATTGTGATTCACAGTTAGAAGTTGTGTTGTCTTTCAAGCTAAAATATTTGTTGTAAGTAAATTCCAATGATGAGCATATGATATGAAGATAGGTTGGATGGTATATCCAACTATCTTCCATGGAAGGTTATAATTACCGATGTGCTTAAAGAATGGAAGATATGGAGTTTGGCTAACACCAAGATGACCATACCTACATACAAGGATGATTTGGATGAGTTTGAAGCCCTTGAATCTAGAGCCCCAAATAGTGATCCTAGATGGAGTAATGGATCATCTTGTTCCACATTTGGAAGAGAAGAAAACTGCTAAAGACATATGGGATACCCTGAACCAGTTATTCGAAGCCAAGAATGAGAACCACAAAACGACACTAAAGAACAAGTTGCACAATATCAAGATGAAAAACAATGAATGTGTGGACTCCTACTTAACTCGAGTGGCATAAGTCAAAGATGAGTTATCATCCATAGGAGATATTATCCCAGATTCAGAACTGGTGAGGATAGCCCTGGAGGGTTTCACCAAGAAATGGGAAGTATTTGTTAAGTGCATTGTAGGTAGGGAGAAGCTTCCTAATTGGTCCAGATTGTGGGATGAATTTACTCAGGAGGATATTCAAGAAGGGTCTCTAGGTAGTCAGGTCAATGAAGAGGTGCATAAAAGTGTGGCACTTACAACAAAAGTTAACAAGAAGAAGAAAGACATCAGTCAGGTCAAATGTTACAGCGTGGTTAGATGGGGCATTATGCATCGAAGTGTCCTAAGAATAAGAAAGAGAAGATCGAGAGAGCAATGGTAGTGTCTGCAGCAGTAAAAGACTATGCAGCAAAGTTTGAACAAGAGTTTTCTCTTGTCTCGATTGATTCCAGTATAGGGAGCTCAGTTTTTTAGAATGTTTAGGTTGTTGACAGTGGTGCAACCAGACACATGACTGGAATCTATGATATCTTTCAGATCATCACATAGTTGGGGCTATGACACTTCACTTAGACAGATATTGATAGTCCACATATAGCGATACGAGGGGTTGGACCAATCAGGTTCCAACTAGACCTTGGTGAGATCCTGGAAATACATAGAGTGTTTTTTGTACCTTGGATGAGAGTAACCAAGCTCTCAGTATCATCCTTTGAGGATGAAGGTTATGGGATGATGGTGAGGTCTGGCCATGTTTTCCTGTATCAGAGAGATGATCTAGTTAGTACTACCATTCTATAAGGAGATCGCAAGGACAAACTCTATGTTTTGAGATGGTACATAGTATGTCTAGGAGTAGGAGCAGGTGGTTGGATTTTAGAGTCAGAGGATGAGGTGAGAGTCGCATCTGAAAGACATGGTTTTGATGAGGAGAGTGACTCTGGTTCTGATGAGGAGAGTGACTCTCTCCAGAGTACTGGCAAGAGACTCAACCAGTCCAATGATGGCATAGATGAGCATGTAGATGAGGCTCAGGTACAGTCTCAAGCTTCATAGTTCCAATATGGTGTTGAGCACTTGTATCCAAGACTGATTCTAGAGTAGGAGGGAGCTGTTTTAGGAGTTAGAGATGGAGATGGTGTTGTGGACCTTCCTCGTTAAGAGGGAGTGTTGAAAAATTAACTCTGAAGGTCCTCACTCATATTTTTTTTGCATGGTGTGATGAGGAGGACTTAGATCTTATCCTTGTACATTTATGTAATAAGTGAATGTTATATAAATAAAAGTGATGTTTTATACTTTCTAAATTGGGTCTCACTTAAAGCTTATTTAATAATTAAAGTGAATTAATTATTAAATGTGAGTACTTTAAATGATGGCCCTATATTAGGTCTTTAAGATAGGTGGCTACAATTTTTAAAGTATAAAATAGAGAGAATGAGGACAAATTGAATGCACCATCAGAGAAGAAGAAAGAGATTGAAGACCAAGAAGAGTTCCGAAGAGGAGGGCACAATTTTCAAGAGAGAGGAGCAACACACATCCCTAGGAAGTCTTCAATAGGTTGTACAACAAAATTTATGACAACCACACATGTGGGCTCGAATTCCAATGTAATTGGCATGATTCCCAAGAAAGTGACAACACAATAAATGCATACCATACATCATTAATTGCAAGATAAAAAAAGACACATTTTTCGAGGCATAAAAGTATAGTTCCGTATAACAGACCGTACAATTTTTTTGACACAAATTTCAAGATAAATTATGTTTTCTGAGTTATGTTGCTACAGTTTCAGATTTGAAATTTTTTGCTTGTGAGGGTTTAAAAGATAAATTTCAGTGTATTGAAATTTCTTCTCTTCTTAATGAAAAATATTCTTCTTAGGGTTTTCCCTGGATTTGTGGTTTTGGGTGGTCCGTTGACCAAAATTTATTTGTTTTCATGTGTGAATGGATATTTCAGTATTGAGAAGATCTTGAATATGGTGGTTTTTATTTCAGGTTTAAGAGTAAATTTTTAATCATAAACCCTAGACATTCAAGTGTTTGACAGAATATCTGAATGAAAGTTTCATATTAATGTCATTTATTTTCTTCAGGTTTTGGCAGGAAAATTTACCTCATGTAATTAATGAAACATGAGGGTCAATGCACTTTTGTGATAGTTCTGTAGTTGTCAGAAGTCATTTTATTCTATGATTAGAAGCTATGTCAATTGTGTTTTCACCATCATCTCATATCCCTTAGAGTCAACACTATTTCTACCATTCTCTCATGCAAATCTACACTGCGTAGAGCTCCCCATTGTTTTTCATGATGATTAATTGACTATGTATAATTGAGAAATTCGAATTTAGAGACATGATTGTAGTTTTGAAGGGAAAATAGATGGGTGTAGGTGATCACAGAGGTTGTGAAAGTTAGGAACCATTAGGTCGGTGATCACAGAGGTTGCTTGTTGGAGTAGGGTCCCGCAGCTACAGAAGAAGCTGCTATTTTGACGGATAGACAGTTTTGGCGGAGATATAAGAGGTAGAGCTACGACACTATAGCAGGTTTCTAGCTACAGATCAGAGCCGGAAACCATGACATAGAAGACAGAGAAGTCAAGGAAGATGACAGTAACTGAGCGGCCGAGAAGAGAGAGCTCACCCACTGCATTGAAGGCAGCGGCGGAAGATAGGAGGGCTCAGCTACCCTCATAAAGGAAAAGGAGAAACGAGGCCAAGGCATTGAAGATGAAGGACAGAAAACGGGAAGCAGCGCCGGTACCCATGGTCAGCGCTGGGAAGCATGGAAGACTGCAGGAAGCTGTGGTGAAGGGAAGCGGTGCATAGTACCCATGATCAGCGCCGGGAAGCATGGAAGACCGCAGAGAGCTGTGGTGTGATGGATAGCGGCTACCTCAAAGTACAGATACACCGACTGTCACTAGTTAGGGTTTGGGTTACTGTTGGGACAGGCCCACAGTGTTGTAATGGCGAGACCTTCGGGCCGCCTATAAAGGGATATATTTTGTACTGAAAAAGGGTTCGTTCATGGGTTGGTTGGTTTGTTTAGTAGTTAGTTGTTTTGTAGAATATTAGATAGTTGTAGAAGCCAAGCTCTGGTTCTGTTATTAGCTGTAGTATCTTACTATAACCAGTAGCTGGCTCAAAGAGCATTCATGTAACGATCCGCAGGGTTCGACAGAGAGGGAAGAGTATATTGTAAGAGGTGCAATATAGAGGTAGAAAAGAGATCTAAGAGAGAAGATCTTAAGCTGCATATGCGGTGAAGCAAAATTGTGTTTACCTTCCCCTGAGCTATAATAGAAACACAGTTCTGTGGACGTAACTTCCATCTTGGAGGTGAACCACGTTAAAATCATGCGTTATGAGATTGTTTGTGTGTTGTGTTTAATTGATGCATCTGTCAGTTATTTTGTGAGCCTTGTTTATAGTTTAATGTATGTATGCATTGTTCAGTTCGCAGTAATATAAAAGGATAGACATAAGTTGAAGTCGTTGGCATGCTGTATGCGGGTTCAGTTATGCTTTGCTTGAAACAGTCACTAGTCGCAGTGTTGAACATCCTGTTATGTTGAGTCTTGCAAGTCGACACGAACAACGCTAAGTATGTTGAGCCGCGGGGGTAGGGTATCGCAGGGAGGCAATACCACACCAGCAGAGGAGCTGCGGTGCGCGATACCATAGGCTAAGGACTTGGCGTTGGGAGGAAGTTACGTGTCGCCTGGTGCGCGGCGATGCGATAAGGCTGGAGTCATCGCGAGTCAGTGGAAGTTGCGAGACGTAGAAGGGGACCACGCGACAGATAGAAAGAGGCCTCGCGGCTAGAAGAGCTGTGAGTCGCACGTAGGATACCACGGAACCTGGTCCAAGACGCTTGAGTCCTTGTCCAACCCATTAGAATCACTTCGGGTGAGACTTCAGGCCGCTTCGCGATCTGTCGCCGAAAGGGCCAGTGAGCTAGGGGTGTTGTTGGTTAAATACAGTAAACCCGGGTCTGCCCATGATAGCCAAGAAATGGTTCCGTTGCCGGTTTTGAACAAATTGAGCTGATGTTCTGGTGGCATCCTACGAGAGACTAACTCAATGAGTGGGTTTGGTCTAACCAGAAAGAGTTTGCTGAATGATAGAACAGGAGTCCTAAACTGAGTACAGAGGCCTGGTTACAGAAGCATATCATTACAGACCTGCATGCAATATTTTTTACGACCTTTGGGAATGAGATTTACGACTAGTTATCAAAGTTAACTGATACAAGCATATTCAAAAAGAAAAGAGACATTGTCTAGACACCAGAGATGATTCAAACCGTGAAGAACCTGGATAATCCTATCACGAGGGCAGTAGAATTCTGGCTTGCGAGTGTGCTAGAAGGCTTCGTCACAGAGTTTGCAGTCGACCAGACAAAAAGCTTCAGTGAGGCTAAGCGCTATTCCTTCAAAGGATATCGTGGTAAGTACCTAAGATCTTTAAACTTGTCCATTAAGATGCTATTACATGAAAAAGGAACAATGGATCTAGTTTCAGATGAATAAGTAGAAATAGTAATGTCACAAGAGTTTGAAAGTGATTTTGATGACATTGGACGAACACGTAGTGGAAAGAAGTATAAAGTAGATTTGAGATCTCCAATATTTGAAGACAGTTCAGATAGTACTAGACAGCAGAGTCATAGTACCACAGAAGGAACAGAGGGGGGTATCCCTTACCACCCTTACACCCCACAGAAACAGACCAGGACTCACAACAATCCCGTAGGAACTCCATCCAGTAGCTCACAGACAGTACCTACCACCGCTACATCACCTCCACCTACACCGCCGAGTGGTAGTAACACAGTAAATCAACATCCACCACGTAGAAATAGAATGGGGGATGATATGAAGCTACCTATATTTAAGGGAACAGGGGCAGAAGACCTCGAGCAGCATTGGTTTCTCTGTGAAGCCATGTGGACCATTAAAACAATCAATGATGATAACCTTAAACTTGTACAGTTGGTCACCACACTAAGAGATCGAGCCTTAACATGGTATATCAAGTATACCACAGTACCCAGGACACTTGTCCAGGTCAAGACTGCCATGATTAAAGAGTTTAAGAAACCTAAGTCTGAGTCACAGTGCATTGCAGAACTCAAAGACATCAAGCAGTTACCTACAGAGTCGGTGTGGGACTTTGATCAGAAATTCAAAGCCCTTATCGACCAAGTCAGTTTTGAGTTCGCGCTGGAGCAGCATAAGGAATGGTTTATTGCAGCGCTGCTCCCTCACATTAGACTGCCGTTAATGCAGCAGAAACTCCAGACGCAGGACGACGCGTTGGAGATGGCGATGAAACTAGAGGCTTCACCTCTAGTTGAGAGCAGTACAGGCATGGCAACTTTACAAAACCAGTTGGCTAATCTCACATTACAGTTGCATGAACTTAAGAAATGGAAAGAGGTTGCGCAAGACATATGGTGCGTAAAGTGTAAAGCACAAGGCCATAGCAAATATAATTTTCCAGTCTTTGTAGAATATATAGCAACAGGGGCTCCTAACCCCTTACCACAGACCCACGGGCCGTGGTGTGAGATATGCAAAACACGAGGACATCTACCTCACTAGTGCCCTCTACTTCAAAAGTACATGCAGACACCTAAGAACTTATACTGTGTCTTCTGCAAGTCTGTAGGCCATGATGTACACGATTGTAGAGCCTATGATCTCATGGTCGGAGCAAAGCAAGACTTGTACAGAGTCCAGTCAGAGACATAGGGTCCAGCAGCAGGACCACAGCAGGATCCGGCTTATGGAGGCCGTGGGGGAGGATTCAGAGGACGAGGAAATGGAGGAGGCTTTGCGCGAGGAGAAGGCTCTGGCAGAGGAGAGGGTTTTGGCCGTGGTCGTGGACCAGTTACTTCTTACAACTGCGGAGTTGTAGGATACTATGTTAGGGACTGTCAGAGCCCCACTACCACTTGTAACTACTGCAAATCTTATGATCATACTATAGAGGAGTGTCCTACCTTGATAGCTAAGATCAGAGAACCTAAGCCAGCAGTACACCAGAACATCCAGCTTATTGCTGTTGAGCGGGAAGAGCCAGAACCAAGAGTCAATATTGTGACTCGCAGCGGTGTTTCTACTAGTGGGACATCGCAGGAGACAAAAAAGATCAGAGGTCAGGAGTGGGTGCACAGAGCTCCTAATGAAGCAACACCACTCGACCTGCAGAAGAACAAACAGACATTTCAGGAAGCTAAGGCTTTCTTTGATGACCCTACGCAATCAGGATCACAGGTACCGTCGTCTAGGGGCATACCGTAGCAAGCACCTTGTGGCGATAGCCTTGTACAGACATCGCAGGCTACCACATCAGGAAGATGCGATGAGGACAAGATGACAAGAAGTGTACATTCCTTCCTGCATAGTTGTCTAAAACTTGTAAGAAATGAGCAAGCTATCACAGAACTTCAGCGCGTCATAGATCAGTGTCAGCTATCTTCTTCCGTGAACAGTACACAGTGTGCTATTCATAATATTACGGGACATACAAGAACAGGAAGAGAGATGCAACTCACAGCGCAGGTTGGAGAATTTGAAATGGACGAGGTGATCCTAGATCTAGGATCAGACATAAATGTTTTGACTAAGCAGACATGGGAACAAATGGGTAGCCCTAAGTTAGTCAGATCGCCTATCCATCTGAGATTATCTAATCAGCAGCGCGTATCACCTCTGGGTCGGTTACCGCAGGTGCCAGTTGACATTAACGGAGTTCGCAGCTTCGCAGACTTTGAAGTTATAGAAATCATTGGCGATAGTAGACCCTATCCAGCATTGCTAGGCATCAATTGGGCGATCGGTAACATGGTCGTTATCGACCTAAAGAGAAGACAAATGACCTTTGAGGACGCGTAGATCCAGGTCATCGCACCGTTGGATCCTTTTCAGGGTCCTAGATATATTAAACCTATCTGGGCAGAGGAGGAGGCACATAACATGGAGAGCCTCTATCAGATGACCGTAAACTAGAGTGACTACATCAATCCAACCGCAGAAGGGAATATTAGTTGGCAATGCGACAGCTCATGCGCATCAGATTCAGATGTTGGTCTAGAAAACTGGCAGAACAGACTTCACGAAGTCTCAGCACGCAGGTGCGCGTACTTGACTAAGTCACTACGATGGATTGGTGCAGAGATCAATGAGATTCCATACTTTCATGGTCTAACAGATATCCAGGACTTTCTCGAGCAGTTTGAACAACAGATCCCTCATGAGCAGAGGATCGTAGTTATGGACCTTGCAGTACAAGCCACACCTGCGAGATGGTGGTATGCACATAAAGAGAACATCGCATCATGGGATGATATTAAGAGATTCATGGCGATCAGATTTTCTGTCGACAGAGAGTATATCCAACAGAAATACATAGGAGAGAGTGACCCCAGATCACACATTCAGACATGTGAATAGAATTGGTCGAACATTCCTGAGGATGAATGGGTTCACCGATTCATTCATACTTTGGATACAATTCCAAGGAACTGGTATACACAGACTGAACTGCGCAAGGGAACAAAAACATGGCCACTTATGATAGATAGCTTCCTACTCACCTTCGCTTTTGAATCTGAGTATCCAAAGGTTGATCAGGCCCTACAAGTAATAAAGAGTAAGATATTTGAGGATTGTACCATATCAGTGTCAGCTCAACCTGAGTGGGCTATCCAACTAAAAGAGGCGTTAGAGTGTTATAATTTCGCATCTGAACCAGAGGAGGAGGATGAGGATCCTCGCAACACTAACATTCCGGAGTCAGAAGGCACTCGCGATGTTGAGGGACCACAGTTAGAAATTCCAGCAATCACAGAGCCCATCAAGATTAAAAAGATCAATATTGGCACAGACACAGAACCTAAGTTTGCCTCTATTGGAGACTATTGGAACAATGAAACAGTCGGACAGATTGCAGACTTGCTACATGACTATCAGGACCTATTTCCCACCATGTTCACAGAGATGAAGGGAATAGTTGGAGACCTGGGAGTCATGAGGATACCGTTGAAGGAGGATGCTAGACCAGTCAAGCAGCGCCCATATAGATTAAATCTGTGGTATAAAGAAAAAGTAAAGGATGAGATCGATAAGATGCTAGCAGCAGGCATCATTGAGCCGGTAGAAGAAAGCGAATGGGTTAGCCCCATGGTCGTACAAGAGAAGAAAACCAAAGGAGACATCGGGATCTGTGTCGATCTGCGCAAGCTCAACGATGCATCACTTCACGATCCATTTTCGACACCGTTCACTGATGAGGTATTAGACAACGTGGGAGGACAGGAGGTCTACTCCTTCACTGATGGCTTTTCAGGCTACCATCAGATCATAATACATCCAGAAGATCGATCCAAGACCACCTTTGCAACAGAATGGGGCTCGTTCCAGTATACGGTAATGCCCTTTGGTCTTAAGAATGCACCAGCTATATTTTCCAGAGTAGTAGTTGCTGTATTTAAAGAATACATCCATAAATTCCTAGAAGTATATTTTGATGATTGGACTGTATTTGGACTAATTGACAAGCACATAGGAGATTTAAGACTGATGTTAGAGAAATGTAGGCAGTACCAGATTTCTTTAAACTTGAAGAAATATATATTTTGTGCACCATTTGGTATTTTGTTGGGTCACATTGTTTGCAGACAAGGCTTGATGGTAGATCCTGCAAAGATTGCCATCATTGTAAATCTTCCAGCACCGAACTCAGTCAAGCAACTGAGGACAGTACTTGGTCATACCGAGTATTACAGAAATTTCATCAAGGGCTACGCAAAGATTACAGCACCAATGGAGAAATTGCTAAAGAAAGATGTAAAATTCCTATGGAATGAGAAATGTCAGCAAGGTCTAAACACACTTAAAGAAAAGATGGTTACAGCGCCCATCCTAGTATTTCCAGACTGGACTAAGCCATTTCATGTACATGTGGATGCATCTGGCATCGCACTAGGGTTTGTCTTAACGCAACCAGGAGAAGGGGATATTGATCATCCTATCTCATACTCCAGTAGAAATCTATCGACAGCAGAAAAGAACTACACCACGACAGAAAGAGAAGGCTTATCTATGGTGTATGCGCTGCAGAAATTTAGGCACTACCTATTGGGTGCCTCGTTCAAGATGTTTACTGACCATTTCGCATTGAAGTATCTGGTCAATAAGCCAGTGTTAGGGGGGAGAATCTGAAGATGGTTACTCCTCTTTCAGGAGTATGATTTTGAAATCATTGTTAAACCAGGAAGATTGAACGCTGGACCTGATCATCTGTCGCGGATAGACTCAGGAGAAGAGCCAAGTAACCTAGAGGACAATTTGCTAGATGCGCAGTTGTTTTCTATCCAGATCGCGGACGACTACTATGCTGATATCATTCACTTTCTCACTACAGGATTAGCGCTTGATGAGTTTACCAAGTAGCAAAAGAAGCAGTTGGTTGTTAAAGCAGCAGACTTCACCCTGATCGCAGGACACCTATATAAGTTAGGACCGGATGAAGTTTTGCGCAGATGTGTGATGCCGCATGAAAAAGATGCTATTATCAGAGAGGCACATTTAGGAACCGTAGGAGGTCATTTCGCAGGAAAGCCGACTGCGCAGAAAATCCTAGATGCAGGATTATGGTGGCCTACGTTACATAAGGACACCAAGGAATTTTGCAGATGCTGCGATATCTGCCAGAGGGTAGGAAAACCCTCGCGATGCGATGAAATGTCGCTGCAACCACAGGTTACACTACGCGCATTTGACAAGTGGGCTATAGACTTTGTGGGTCCTATCAACCCACCAGGAAAGCGCACTGGCGTGAGATATATTATCACTGGAATAGAGTACCTCACCAGACGGGCAGAGGCCAAAGCAGTAAGGAATTGTGATGCTGCTACAGCCGCACAGTTCCTCTTTGAGAACATCATCAGTAGATTTGGATGCCCCGTAATGTTGATGAGTGATCAAGGCACACATTTCTTGAACCGCACCATTGAGGCCTTGACAGAAGAATTCTAGATTCAGCACCATAAGAGCACTCCCTACCACCCACAGGCTAACGGTACGGTGGAGGCCTTTAATAAGATTTTAGAAAACGCTCTTACTAAGATCTTCAATAGCCAAAGGAATGATTGGGACCTCAGAGTTAACGTTGTATTATGGGCGTATAGGACCACATGCAAGAAACTTACAGGACACACACCTTTCAGCTTGGTGCATGGACAGGAGGTTGTTATGCCTATGGAGTATATTCTTCCCAGATTAAGAATCGCTCAGATCACCGGGATGACTGATACAGACATAGTGTAGGAAAGGCTAGCACAGCTGCTTGCCTTAGAGGAAGACAGATTCATCGTCGGATTCCATCAGAAAGTGCAGAAGGCACGAGAAAAAACTTGGCATGACAGACACATTAAGAGTAAGACTTTCCAGATTGGAGACCTAGTACTCCTCTGTGACAGTAAATTCATTAAGTTTCCAGGGAAGTTCAAGACGCATTGTCTGGGGCCATATCAGATACAGCAAGTTACAGAGGGAGGTGCCGTTTAGCTCAGCCAGCTGAATGGGGAGCTTCTTCCCACATGGATTAATGGAAGTAGGCTTAAGCTCTATAGCGATAGCCACCCCACCTCTCAGCCCTAGCTTAGCCAGTTTATGGTGGTGCAGATGTCCAATGTAGTTGAAAGGAGGCATCGCACCGGGAACTAGTCTACACCGGCAGGTATTATAAGTATGAGGAATCACATAAGGTCGGTTCATTTTGTACAAGTCAATAATGGCTTGCGAAGAAAAAAAAAACGCTTGTCTGTTTGCGCAGGTGATGCGGTGATTGCAGCGCAGCAATGCGATGTTTCCCCGTGCCACGTATCCAGTTTTTGCAACCGACAGAGGGCCAGTCAAGTCACCTTCTGACAGGCAGTTAATGAAGAAATGACCGGTATACCTTATCGTAGATTTGGCAGTAGCATAATTAAGTTTCCAAATTTGGCAAATCTTCGACGAGATCGACGCCTGTACACACACGTTTCGAGGGAAATGTGATCGGATTTCAGCATTTATGGAGGATCGGATGACGGGTATGGTCTTGTCCATGCAATTATTACGACCGACGGGTTCAGCCAAGGTGACCGTTGCGTCCGGGATTGTTGCCTTCGGCATAAAAGCAGAAATTATTCATTTGAAAGGGTTACACTTGCAAAAACCCGAGAGCTATAGAGTAAGCTATTAAGAGTCCCCTGTGCAGAGTTCACCCTGTTATAGAGTGTTGTGATTCCCAGAGGTCAAAGCCATTGCACGCCCAGGATATTCCACCAAGTGGGTTATGTCCGAGGAGGAACCTATAGACGACATTTTGAGAAGGTTTGAGCGTCACGGCCTTGCAAGTGTTATGACGACACCGCTTAAGAGTGCCCAGTCGGGTTCATCACAGACCAGACAATCGCCAAAGACGAGGAGCCACTCCCAGATACTAGAAGAATACAGTTCGGAGTTGGAGGAAGAAGTTCATAACGCAGTAGACTACATTATGCCATGACCTGAAGACGCACCCGAAGTAAAACTTCCCAAGAGTGGTAAGTTTCCTGTTCCCATACCACAGATTGATTCTCGGGTAAAGGAAGATGGAGACCTATTAGGATATGCAGTTGTTGCTAAATTCATAGATTATAACCTGGTCGATGCCAAGACATATCCCCAATTTCGGCCGGATCAGTACCTTACAGTTCAGAAGAACCCGAGGACAAGTGCAGACGAATATATTCCCATGGACCATGTTTAGATTCTTGAGCGCTCAGGCCTGCTCAATTTGTTGAGACTACCACATTTCGGACGCGACGCAGAGGTTAATGCCGTGGTGCGCATACTACTTTCTTGTTTGCATGGAGGTTACCTTTGGCTTGGTAACAAGGTCGATCTGAACATTGACCTCATACATCGCATTACCGGATTGTCCAAGACTGGTCAACACCCGACGATAGATACAACAGGAAAGACTAAGGAACCCAAGCTCTCACCCACCATAGTGGCCAAGTACCAGCTACAGAGAGGAGGTCGGGCCTACGACATTACAAGCATATTAGATAAAACACTCAGCTTTACAGCTAGTTTGCTTGCAGGCAGACTGTTAACCAAGGTTCGGCCCAAGGAAGTTACAGGGTCTGTAATTAAACTTGCTATACAGCTTGCAGAGGGGGAACCGTTCAATTGGTCTTTATTTTTGTTAAATATGTTTCAGGCAGATTGCTTGGTGGCACAGGATGAGGCTACCCACCATTTTCATTTTTCATGGTTGATTATACTATGTGCATTTTTGGGGTGGAAGGAGCCGCCCCATACCCAATTTAGGCAGCTAGCAAGCGGTGAGCCCAGAGGGGTGCGCTATACAAACCTGTGGGAGACTAACCACCCATAAAAGAAAAAGCTCAACGCGATAGTATTCTATGAATACTATATGCTGTTGAAGAAAGTCATCCTAGAAGTACCGCAGATCAGCAAGGAGGTTGTAGACACATACGATGATCGGATTAATTTTATGGTGGACCGCCATAGAATCCACCTGAGACCAAAGAGGACTAAAAGCAATGATTGGGCTCCTGGCTGGTTCAGGATGACAGCGCAGGATATCGAAGGTATCATCAAAGACTTCGATGACCAATGGAAGCAAGAGTATGAAGATACCACACCTCTACAGTTAGATACTGCACAGACAGACCCAGTAGACAAGGGCAAAGACAAAGTAGAAACCCAGACACAGGATGAAGAGGACACACCAGAGGAGGAGCCCCAGAAGAAAAAACAAAAGGTTACACAGCCAAGTGGGGAGATTAAATTGACAGCTGATGACTATGACCAAATCGCAGTAAGAATAAGGGACAGAATGATCGACACATTTCAGGCGATGTAGGCATCGTAGGGCAAGCTGCAGGGGGCCATAGACCAACAGCTAGGCGAGTTGAAAACATTGACTGAGCCATAATCCACACTCAGTTGAGCAAGGCACCAGCAGGAGAAAGTTAGAAACAGTCGATCTCCCGTGAGGAGATCCTAGCGAAGGGTTGTCTCAACACAGTTTTGATTCCACCAGGGAGCCTCAGATTCCCTGCGTTGATGACGGATCCACCAGTACAGTTTAGGCAACCTGTTGAGGTTAACCTCACAGATTTTCACATTGATTAGTTGCAGATGATCCAGCAACAGCTAAGCGCAGAGCTTAGAGGTAGAGAGGTTGCGACTTATGAAGAAAATACGCAGCTGATACAGAAGAATGCAGCACTCGCCACCAGCTTTCAGAAAAAGGCAGATGAAGTACGAACTTATGAAGAAAGAGAACAGGATCTTTCGCAAGTTCTACAAAGCATCGCATTGGAGTTACCCCAATGTCGCATTGAGTTCGCCTTACCTCTTCCGCAGAAGGTAAGAAGAGTTGCAGACAGAGCAAAGGCTCTGGAGGAAACAGTAGCCAGGATGGAAGAAGCAACGACCAAGATGGAGGAAGACCACAAAGCGCAGATCGATGAGCTTGAGGCTCATGTACGAGACACTTCCCAGGCAGACCAGCAAATGAGAGTAGAGGCCTTTCGACTCGCTTCTGCACAGATGCAGTCTCGCATCGACGATGCACTGTTAGTACTAAATGATGCGACGGACACATGGGCGGACTTGGATCAGCCGCCTGAGAAAGTGGAAATCCAGCAAAATATTCAGCAGATAGAGAATACCACGGCAGCAATGAAAGAAGAAATTAAGAGCTTAGCAGCTCTTCAGAAGATGAGGAAGACAAAGGACATGAACCGCTTGCAGCAGGAAGTG
>LPNX010078710.1:172886-224453 GCA_001517045.1 Pseudotsuga menziesii | reverse complement strand
GACTGTCACTAGTTAGGGTTTGGGTTACTGTTGGGACAGGCCCACAGTGTTGTAATGGCGAGACCTTCAGGCCGCCTATAAAGGGATATATTTTGTACTGAAAAAGGGTTCGTTCGTGGGTTGGTTGGTTCGTTCAGTAGTTAGTTGTTTTGTAGATTATTAGACAGTTGTAGAAGCCAAGCTCTGGTTCTGTTATTAGCTGTAGTATCTTACTGTAACCAGTAGCTGGCTCAAAGAGCATTCATGTAACGATCAGCAGGGATCGACAGAGAGGGAAGAGTATATTGTAAGAGGTGCAATATAGAGGTAGAAAAGAGATCTAAGAGAGAATATCTTAAGCTGCATATGCGGTGCAGCAGAACTATGTTTACCTTCCCCTGAGCTATAATAGAAACACAGTTCTGTGGACGTAACTTCCATCCTGGAGGTGAACCACGTTAAAATCATGCGTTATGAGATTGTTTGTGTGTTGTGTTTAATTGATGCATCTGTCAGTTATTTTACGAGCCTTGTTTACAGTTTAATGTATGTATGCATTGTTCAGTTCGCAGTAATATAAAAGGATAGACATAAGTTGAAGTCGTTGACATGTTGTATGTGGGTTCAGTTATGCTTTGCTTGAAACAGTCACTAGTCGCAGTGTTGAATAGCCTGTTATGTTGAGTCTTGCAAGTCGACACGAACAACGCTAAGTACGCTGAGCCGCGGGGGTAGGGTATTGCAGGGAGGTGATACCGCACCGGCAGAGGAGCTGCGGTGCGCGATACCGTAGGCTAAGGACTTGGCGTTGGGAGGAAGTTACGTGTTTCCTGGTGTGCGACGATGCGATAAGGCTGGAGTCATTGCGAGTCAGTGGAAGTTGTGTGACGTAGAAGGGGACCGCGCGACGGATAGAGAGAGATCTTGCGGCTAGAAGGGCTGCGAGACACAGAGATCGCGCGACGCGAGCAGAGGGTCGCGCGATGCACAGAAAAAGAGGCCTTGCGGCTAGAAGAGCTGCGAGTCGCACGTAGGATACCACGGAACTTGGTCCAAGACGCTTGAGTCCTTGGACAACCCATTAGAATCACTTCGGGTGAGACTTCAGGCCGCTTCGCAGTCTGTCGCCAAAAGGGCCAATGAGCTAGGGGTGTTGTTGGTTAAATACAGTAAACCCAGGTCTGCCCATGATAGCCAACATTGCTACTCACATATGCTTGAGAAGCCATGAATTAAGGCTATAGGTGGTTATCCAACAAAATATAGTAGGTTTGTCTCCTTCTATGCACACACTGGAAGCACTTGGCAAGATAGATTTCCTTAAAGAACTATGGGTTGATGAAGGGGATTCTTGAGCCCTGTTAGGATTTATAATACTCCCTTGTACAGATATAGTCTATTAGATCATTTTCCTAACTTAGGAGTCATTTTCTAGAGTTTGGTGCCACTGGTGCCACTGGTGCCATTAGTGCCATCAGTGTGTCATTTGGTGCCACCAGTGCCAATCCCTACACTTCAGGAGCCACTCTAAGTGCCACCATCAACCTCCATTAGTTGGTTGTAGTTGGTAGGTAGGTATGCTGAGTTTAGCTCCAGTTACATTCAGTTAGATGTCCTTTAGTTCAGTTAGCACCAGTCTTGCATGGCTACATGGGAGTAGGTGCCATTTCTCATCTACCTCATCAGTTTAACTGGTTTAACTGATTGACAGACTGAATTAGACATGTGGAGTTAGACTAGTGAGCTCTGATAGTGATTTAGACACTTTTAGTTAGCCAATCAGTTAGGATTGAGTTAGTATATTTGAATCTTATCCACATGATTTGAATTCTCCTTATTGTAACATTGTTGTATACTACTGGAATTCATGAAGATTAATGTTGTAATTAATTGATCAATTCTTATCATTTTTCTGTGAAATTTGTCTTGTTCAATGTACATTGTTCATTCCATTACACTGCACAATTATACCTTTCAATTGCACTCATTACCTATAGATCAATGGTTCAATAATTCAAACATGGTATCAGAGCCTTGTCCAAGCTAGCATCAAGTATTTTTTATCTACCTTGTACACCAGAAGCAACTGGGTTTCCACATAAATACTGCAATATTTGCCTTTCTAACTCTTGAAGCCAGGCCCCACTCTGTCAAAGGCTTACTTGATAGCTTTTGGACTATCCAACCACATGGTTTCCTCCAAGGAACCCTTCACGACTCTCACTATATTAGGACGACCTAGCACTCGTATGGGAGATGAATCCCAAATCCTAGGTGTTGGGATAGGTTCTATTAAAATCTAGCAAGATGAGTTCAAGAATGTACTCTATGTTTCCTCTCCTGTAGCAAAGCAATTTGTTCAAGATGAAGAAGAAGCAAAATCTTCAACACAATCAATTCGAATTAAACAAAGTCTCCTTGGAGTGACTCCTTCTCCTGCTGCTCCGGAAGTTTATGATATCTCATCTTCTCATATAGATGATCCGGAAGAATACATTCGAATCTCTGTTATTGAAGAAAAAATCTCCTTTCATTCTATGAAAACATTCTCCAATGATTCTTTTTCTTTTAAATTGCGTGCAAAGTTTGTCAGCGATTGTTTCAAAAAATGAAGAGGAATTTGATTTCTCTATCTCTAATATTGTTAGTGGTGTGCAGAAAAGTGATACTTTGGGTGTTTTGGAAGAGATGTCAGATTTTAGGAGTGATCCATTCACTCTCTTTGATATAGAGCTTCCAACAAATTCCTACATGATTGCATGCACCAATATTGAGAATTTTGTTGAAGAAGGAGAAAACTGTGCATCTACCATTTCAGTGGGGCACTTGGAACCTTTTTTCCATACTCTTGGATCTGATATGACCATATTTGTAAATGATACGACCTTATTTGGTTCAAGTTTTAAGTTTCAAGAGCCTCCAGTCATGCTTGTATATGTTCTCATCAATTTTGGTGTGAAAAATCAAGTACCGCAAGTCTCTTTCAAAATTGTTGTTGGGGATTTGATGTCGGTTTTATCTCATGAGTTTGCTGATATTATATTTTGTGGATAATTGGTTATTTTTTAAGCTATATCAGATTATGGATCTCAAGGATTCGCTCTCCACAATCCCAGGGCTTCTCTACATTTCTATTTGATCACATGCTCATCTCCCCACAGAACTAGTAAAGATGGACACATTATGCATTCACCTGGACACTTGCTCCTAACACTTGGAGTTGATTTTACCTACATGGTTTGATGTTCAAGGCTGCAATATATCGGTTGCTTGGGTTTTCCTCACATGTTTCTAATTCTCAAGCACTTTTTCTCTCTCATCAGTTGATTTCAGTTGCTCTACATGGGTCCAGTTTTCATATTGCAGCTATCTATGTTACTGATTTAGTTGAGCACTTTCTTCTTGTTCCAAAGAGTAAAATTCCTCCATACATAATCACTAGTTTGGAGAGGTTCACATGCACAGCTTCAGGATGTTGCTGCACAAAAGAACCATGCTGTTGCATAGTGCTGCAAATTGCAGCAAAGTTTTTGCAAGTTATTTCCCAAAGAGGAAGATTTTTCTCCTAAGAATAGCTTGTATTTATTCCTCCTGCTTATTTTGAGCGGGGGGGAGGGGGGATGGGTTCCCATTTTTAATTCTTTTAGATTGTAATGGTGACTTTTGGCCTTGTTTCCATGGCCCACAGTTGTCGAAGTCAGGGTGTTAGGATTTATAATCCTCCCTTGTCAAGATATAGTCTATTAGATCATTTGCCTAACTTAGGAGTCATTTTCTAGAGTTTGGTGCCACCATGATATTTGTGCCACTGGTGCCACTGGTGCCATCAGTGTGCCATTTGGTATCATCAGTGTGCCATTTGGTGCCATTGGTGCCAATCCCTACACTTTAGGAGCCACTCTAAGTGCCACCATCAACCTCCATTAGTTGGTTGTAGTTGGTAGGTAGTTATGTTAATTTAAGCTCCAAATACATTCAGTTAGATGTCCTTCAGTTTAGTTAGTGCTAGTATTGCATGGATGCATGGGAGTAGGCACCATTTCTCACCTACCTCATCATTTTAATTGGTTTAACTAATTGATAGATTGAAATAGACATGTGGAGTTAGACTAGTGAGCTCTGATAACGATCTAGAGACTTCTAGTTAGCCAGTCAGTCAGGATTGAGTTGGTAGATTTGAATCTTATCCACATGATTCGAATTCTCCTTATTGTAACACTGTTGTATACTGTTGGGATTAATGAATATTAATGTTGTAATTTGCTGATCAATTCTTGTTAGTTTTATGTGAAATTTGTCTTATTCGGTGTACATTGTTCATTCCATTCCACTGCACAATTATACCTTTCAATTGCACTCATTTCATATATATCAATGGTTCAATAATTCAAACAAGCTCAAAAGGGTGTTGTGTGGGGAAAGTATTGTATGTTAGGATTATTGTAGTCCTCCCTTATCCACAATAGTGTATTATGTCAGTTTACTAACTTAGGATGTCATTACCACTTTCATTAGTGTATGACAATATTATTTGGGCCCTTTAGCCACTTGATGCACCCTCATACATCAATCTAGGATCTCCAAAGACCATTCCCTAGATTTTAGGAGACCACTCTGAGTTACAGGAGTTCCACCATTAGTTCACCCTAGTCAGTGTTGAGTTATGCTCCGATGGGACACATTTAGTTCACTTTCAGTTATCCTAGCGCCTCTTTTGCATGATTTAAGGATATGGGTTCCTTTTCTTAGCTACCATGATCAGTTAACTGATTATTATCTATTTTAGTTGTCCTTAGTTGCACTAGTGAATCTCTAGTGGTGATTATTCCTAGGTTAGTCATGTATGGAATCAGTGGAGTCAGGGATTTGAATCACTCCTTCGGGATTATAATTACCTCTTTTGTATCATGGATGTATTACATAAATTTTAATTAGTATTGTGTCCAATTATTGCTGCAAAATTTATCTCTCTTGTTTATAATTAATTTCACTATGAATGTTTATTAATTTTTCACTGTAAAATCAACCTGTTTCATTCTTCTTTCACTATGAGGTTTAATGTAACTTGAAGATCTTGCGGAATTGATATTTTTACATGGTATCAAATCTCTACAGAGCTGGTTTACCTTCAAATTGAGGATTGTATGCAAGTTAATTGAAGAATTCATTAGAATTGTGCTACTCTTGAAGCTGCAAAATGGAGAATTCAACTGCCTTTGGCACCAAGTATCCTTACACCTTTCAATTACATAGATTGGAGGGGAGATATACAGATTGTGGTGTGCAACAAGAGTTTGTATAGGGTCACTATGGATAAGGAGGTTGAACCTCATTGGCCTTTAGATAAATCGAAGTACTCGAACAAATTGGATGAAGCCTTTGGTTTCATGTGTATTAATATCTCCAAGGAGTTTCTCTTCCACCTTAATGGATTAAAACTGCTAAGGGAAGTATGGATGAATCTGAAATAACTGTTTGGAAATAAGGATGAGTTGAGAGGCCACATTTTGGAGAATGAGTTGATTGCTATTCAACCCAGCAGTTTTGAAACCATCCAACAATTCTTCTCCAAATTCAAGTCTTTGGTCATGCACTACAAGCAATTTTGAATTGATACCAAGAATGCGCAAGCTAACGGTAAATAGAAGGGGAAGGACAAGAAGTACACTAAAAACAAACCAAGGGAGAAGCAAAATCCTTGAGATAGAGCCTTAGATTCTAAGAAGGATAACCATAAGAGGTTTGAAAATACCAAGTGTCCGTATTGCAAGAAAGGAAATCGTCTAGAGAACCTATGTATGAATAAAACAATAGATCAAATGTCAATACTTCTTAAGAAAAATAATATTTCTCTCATAGAAGGCACAAGGAATACTGATTCTGGAATCAATACTGAAGATCATGAAAGATGCCATGCACTGAAGGTTGGATTCTCACAGTCACAAGCCTTCCTCATTGATTTGGGATCCTCCTACCACATGGTTTCCTCCAAATAATCATTTTCTTCTCTAGATCTCACTGGTGGTACTAGAATACACATGGGATATGACTCTTAAATCTAGTTGTTGGGAATGATTCAGTTCAATTGAGCATGGAGTGTTCAATAATGTCCTATATGTGGCATCCTTAGCAAAAAAATTGGTGTATGTTTATCAGATGACCCATACTGTTTCACCAAAGCGAGTTGTATTTGAGATAGGATTTAATAATCCTTCCTTTTCCATATATAGTCTATTTGATCATGTTTCCTAACTTAGGATTCATTTGGGTGAGTTTGGTTCCATGATGATATTGGTGCCACTGGTGCCCTTGGTGCCACTAGTGTCATTGGTGCCATCGGTGCCATTTGGTGCCACCGGTGCCAATCCCTACATTCTAAGATCCACTTCGAGTGCCATCAGAATCCTCCATCAGTTGGTTGTGGTAGGTGGGAAGTTATATTGAGTCAACCTTCAGTTAGAATCAGTTAGATCACTCTCAGTTAGTTTAGCTCCAGTTTCGCATGACTGCATGGGGAAGTGGCGCCTTTTTCCACCTACCTCATCAGTTTAACTGATTGTATATTGATTTAGACATCAAGAGTTAGAATAATGGCTCCCATGCAGTGATTTAGACACATTGAGTTAGCCAGTCAGTCAGTTTTAGTTGGTAGATTAGAATCTTATCCACATGTTTCAAATTATCCTTATTGTAACAACATTGTATTACTGTTGGATTAATGAAGATTAATGTTGTACTTAACTGATCAATTCTTATCATATTTGTCTCAAATTTGTGTTGTTCAGTGTACATTGTTCTTAATATTCCACTGCATAATCCTACTTCACAATTTCTCTCATTTTCCTGGAAATCAATGGTTCACAAATTCAACAATTTGAACCTGACATAGTTGATATCTCAGATATCTCTACTGAGAACCTAGTAGAAAAAGGTGCCGCAAACCATGTGTTCAAGGCATATGCATTCTCACATTTTTTTCCATACTCACATCGAAGTTCCCTATTGAACCATGCTAATGAAATAAGCAGAATCTGGCATGAGAAATTCAGCCATCTAAACTTCAAGTACCTCCAACAACTGCACAATGAAGAAATGGTTGAGGGATTACCTCTCATCAAGTCCTCTTAAGGTGTCTGCAATGGTTTCTTGGTAGGTAAGCACCCAAAGTGAAGGTATGATGTTGGTAAGGCAAGAAGAATTGCCTCTACACTTGATTTGATATATAGTGATGTCTCTGGACCAATTCCTACACAATCTATGAATGGATCCATATACTTTATGACCTTCATTAATGACTACTCCAGGTATTGTTGGATCTACTTTCTTAAGCAGAAGTCTAAGGTGTTTGAGACTTTCAAATTTTTCAAAGCCTTAGTTGAGAACACTCTTGGGAAGAAGATCAAAGCGCTAAGATCATACGATGGAGGAGATTACATCAAAAGAGAGTTTCAATAGCAGTGTGCTTTAGAAGGTATTTAGATGCAACATTAAGTCCCATCCATACAAAATAGTTCTAACCAACTCTACATCATCCACATTCTCACCAATAACAATGAACTCATCATGTACCTATGAAATCTTGGTAAGGTATGATGTAACATTATTGGTTAGGGTCATTTTTGTATCTACCAATTTCTCCCTCAAAACCACTTTTCAATTTTGATTATTTCTCTAGTACAAGTTCATCAAAGCTTCCCATGTATCAAAGACATCATTTTTCCCGATCACATGAGGAATAATGTGATCTTTCATTGCATAAAAAAAATATGTTTTTCCTTCACATTCTTCTTGTTATATTCATCCAAAGAATCAAGATCAATGGGAATCGTGACAACTTCCTTGGTTATATCCCATAACTCTCTAACAAAGTGACCCTCTCCTTCCATGGAATGAAATTCAATGCACCCACAAGCCTGTCCTCATACCACAAGACAAATTTCAAAGACATACTCACAAACTGTTAGGATTATTAATCCTCCCTTGTCCAATTTGGTCATATGTCTAAATTGGGAGTCATGTCTAAATCGGGAGTCCATCCAGTCTATTCATAGTCATTAACACCATTGGGTCCACTTGGCCTAATTAGGGCACATGTTTCAGTTACTAAAGTGTGGGGAACACTAATTGAGGCTCACTGCCATTGATTGCATCAGTTTAGGAGCCTCCTAGACCAATCCCTACAATTTAGGAGCCACTGGGAGTGCCAAAACCAACCAAGGTCAATTCAGTTCAGTTCAGTTGATGACTGGTTAAGCTAAGTTAGGAGTCAGTTACATTCAGTTCTAGTCCTCTACATTCAGTTAGCGCTAGGCTTACTTGACTGAACTCAGGAGGGGCGCATTTCTCACCTACCACAGTCAGTTAGCCTTAGTCAACACTGAATGTAACACTTGAGTTGTGTTTTAGAACTCCGATGAACTCCGGTTTTGGTTAGACAAGGTCAGTTAACTATTAAGTCCTCCGATAGTGATTTAGATAAGTTCTTAGTTACCTACAGTCAAGCAGAGTCTAATCAATTCAAATTTCCTCATGTGGATCCGAATTGCTTGTGGCTATTAAAGCCATTGTACTTCATTGTAATTATCTAATTACTCTTTGATTGATGAAAAGCATTCACAGCTACAAGCCATTTTTGCACTGTTTCATTCTTCGATAACTGAGTAAATTGTGTGATCTATAATGTGAGTTGTGTGTTTGTCCACATATGTATGTGCTCAATTTAATATGGTATCAGAGCCTCGGCGAACAAGGCACTTCTCCTCGTCAGATCTCCTACTGGATAATTTTTTAGCAAAATTGCTCCTTCCAGCTCTGCACCAGAAGCAGAAGGTTTTCCACTTAATACCCCGAGTAAAGGAATTGTTGATCAATATTGATCAACTATGCTGGGTGTGATGAAAACCTGAAATGTGTAGGTTGTCGACCTTATGGTGCCCCTTTTGTGTTTTTTGCAAGTACATCTTCGAATGGATTCATCAGTTCCTCTTCTCACCCTGTCCTCAAACTATTCAGAATGGAAGAAGAAGATGATTTCATCTCTGATGAGACAAGGTCTCTGTCGGGTGTCTATTAGACTCGGTAAAGAGTGCTTTTGTGAGATTGACTGGCTGAATAAAAGTGATGGAGCTTTTGGAACAATAGCAACGAGTCTTTCTCGTAGCTTGCACTACCTCATTAGATCTATTGAAGACCCAAAGGAACTCTGGACAAGATTGGACAGAACCTTTGGAGTGATTGATGAGGATCGTAATAGCATTTTGGAGAGAATATCCAAAACCATAAGCACTCTTGATCCAAAATTCTCAGCCTCCACTCTCTCTGATGAAGTTGTTCAAGATGAAGAAGAAGCAGAAGCTTCTACACAGTCAATTCGAATTGAAGACAGTCTCCATGCAGTGACTCCTTCTCCTGATGCTCCGGAAGTTCATGAGATCTCTGATATCTCATCTCCTCATACTGCTGAAACAGAAGAAGACATTCGAATCTCTAATATTGAAGAAAAATACTGCTGCACTTCCATGCAAACATTCACCAGTGATTTTCCTTTGAATTCTGTGCAAAATTTACCAGTAATTGCTTCCGAAAGTGAAGAGAAATTTGATTTTTCTCCCTCTAATGCTGCTACTGGTGTGCAAATATGTGATACCTTGGATATTTTGGAAGAAATATTAGATTACCAGAGTGATCCATTCACTCCCCATGATCTAGATTTTCCAGCAAATTTCTGCAGGATTGCATGCACCAAAATTCAGAATTTTGAAGAAGAAGAAAGCTGTGCATCCACCGTCTCAGTTAACCATTTATTTGAATCTGATATTGACCTTATTGGATCTGATATGATCTTATTTAGATTTGATATGATATTGCTTGGTTTAATATATCAAATTCATAATCTTTCAGTACTGCTTGTAGTTGTTCTCATCAACGGTGTGAAGAAACAAGTACTGCAAGTCTCCTACAAAACTATTGCTGGGGATTTGATTCCATTTCACAGTTTTGGATCTATTTTGAACCTGTTTAGATCTGATTTACTTTCTTATCTAATATTATTTGGTTCATATTTTAAAATTCAAGAGCTTTCATTCATGCTTGTAGCTGCTCTCACCAATTCCGGTGTGAAAAATCAAGTATCGCACTTTCTCTTCAAAACTGTTGATGGGGATTTGGTGTTAGTTTCTTCATATGAGGTTGCTGATATTTTGTATGTGATTCATTAGCTATTTCAGAAGCTATATCAGACTATGGAGCTCAAGCATTCACTCTCAACAGTCCCAGTGCTTCTCTACCATTGATCACATGCTCATCTCCTCACAGAACTGGTAAAGAGGAAGATTTTATGCATCCGCCTGGACACTTGCTCCTAACACTTGGGGTTGTTCTTACCATTCATGGTTTTTTGTTCATGGCTGAAACATATCAGTTTCTTGAGTGTTCCTCACATGTTATGAATCCTCAAGAAGCTTTTATCACTTATCAGTTGACTTCAGTTGCTCTACATGGGTCCAATCTTCATCCGGCAGCTGTCTATATTTATGATTTAGTTGAGCATATCATTCTTCTTCCAAAGAGGAAGATTCCTCCAGACATAGGGATGGAGAGGTTCACATGCCAGGCCCCAGGATACCTGTGCACAGAAGAACCATATTGATCCTAATTCTACCTGCTTAATTAGAGAGGGGGGGGGGGGGTTCCCATGTGGTTTTTCCCCAGCACCTTGTTTTTGAGCAGTTACTTTACTTACTTGATGTAATGGGTGACCTATGGTCTTAGTTACCAGTGCCCACAGATTGTCCAAGTTAGCATTCAGGGGGGGGTGTTAGGATTATTAATCCTCCCTTGTCCAATTTGGTCATATGTCTAAATCAGGAGTCATTACTAAATCGAGAGTCCATCTAGTCTATTTATAGTCATTAACACCATTGGGTCCACTTGGCCTAATTAGGGCACATGTTTCAGTTACTAAAGTGTGGGGAACACTAATTGAGGCTCACTACCACTGATTGCACTTGATTGCATCATTTTAGGAGCCTCCTAGACCAATCCCTACAATTTAGGAGCCACAGGGAGTTCCAAAACCAACCAAGGTTAGTTCAGTTCAGTTGATGACTGGTTAAGCTAAGTTAGGAGTCAGTTACATTCAGTTCTAGTCCTCTACATTCAGTTAGCACTAGGTTTACTTGATTGAACTCAGGAGGGGCGCATTTCTCACCTACCACAGTCAGTTATCCTTAGTCAACACTGAATGTAACACTTGAGTTGTGTTTTAGAACTCCGATGAACTCCGGTTATGGTTAGACAAGGTTAGTTAACTATTGAGTCCTCCGATAGTGATTTAGACAAGGTCTTAGTTACCTACAGTCAAGTAGAGTCTAATCAATTTGAATTTCCTCATGTGGATTCGAATTGCTGTGGCTATTAAAGCCATTGTACTTCATTGTAATTATCTAATTACTCTTTGATTAATGAAAAGCTTTCACAGTTGCAAGCCATTTTTGCATTGTTTCATTCTTCAATAACTAAGTAAATTGTTTGATCTATCATGTGAGTTGTGTGTTTTTCCACAGATCTATGTGCTCAATTTAATACAAACCAACCAACAATAAGCCCAAATTTGTTATGTGAAATAAATCAACAGTACCCCTTTTGCCCCTTGTATCAAATACTAGTTATCATTATTCACTTTCTCAAAGTTCCAGCTCTGGTACCATGTTGAAATTTAACATAAACCCATATATTGATTCATAGTTCCAATAAATTGATAAATTCATATTTATTCTCACAAATTTAACACATTCTAAAATCTGCAATTTATGAATCTGAATATCTTGAATTTACCCAACCAAATATGCGATGGAAACAATGAACATCACACACATTTGAACATAGAAATTTTGGGAAATTTCCCTATCAAAATCCCGAAGGGAAAACCAATCACAATGAGTAATTTGTTGTGAACTCATGAAGAAAAAATGAGTTTATAGTAGTTCTTTTTATCCTATCAAAACATTATACTTATCCCAGAAAACCGAGTAAACACCACCTCCTTTTTTGTGAAAAAATATACAGTAAACTATACATTCAATTTGATTGTAACATTAAACTTGAAATATGAGCCTCATTTTGTACTTGTAGGTACAAGTTGTATAGATTTACCACAATAGTAAATTTCCTTGAAATTTGTGACAATTCTCCATCAAAATATGTGCAAAAGATGCCACGATTTCTATGCCAAAGCATGCTATACATAATGTATATTCTCTCTGTTGTACGTACATATTTAATGTTGAGAATGCCTCGGTTTGCATGCCACGAATAAATTTTGGTATCTACTCCCCCTTTTCTACTACTTCTCTCCTTCTCCAAGCTCTTCCTCTCCAAATCTCTCATTCACGAATGTGTGTCTAAACTCTCCTAGAATTTTTTTTTTTATTAAATGAGAGGATGATATATTCTCTTCATCTCCTAAGTCAATGGATGAGACAAGTTGCACTTAATGAATTAAAAAAATCATTTTCACTCACCAATTAATAAAATCTCACATTAACTTTATAACACTAAAATTAATGTCTAGGAAAGTCACTTAGGTCCTTTCTACATGCCTAGACACCAAGCCTATGTAGAATACCTCCCCAGCTATAAAATACAACATACTAAATAGTAGTAAACAAGACATTAATCATATCAAATATTATATAAATTGTAAATCAAAACCAACAGTAAGAATTTTCCCAATGTGATGTTAAATGGATAAAACCTTAAAACAAGCAACTCAGCAGCAAATAATTGCTTCAATGTGATATCATTTAAATGATCTGCAATGCCCTCTAAATTAGACCTTGGATAATGGTATTTATGATTTGGATTAACAATGATTTAACATGAATTTTGTGTCAATTGCAAACTCATATTTGGTTTGTTATGAACAAATGTAAATCTCTAATGATTTCTCCAACAAATTGACGATTACATATGCTAATAAAACCACCAAAATTCTCAGATCAACTCTATAACATCCCTGACCTTCTGACCGGTGAAGAGGACGCTACTAACACCAAACATACGGGCAAACAACCCCATGAACATGAACATGCATATAATGTTGAAATAAAAAGCTTAAACATAATACATACTAAGATGCATAACCCTTCATATACATAGCGGAAGCAAACAAACATTCATTCAAGCATGCCACATGTTCATCATATTCATTAATCAGTAAATATAATTGCAGAGGTAAAATGGACATGAATACTTATCTAATAAGAACTCATCCCGCAACCAGCTACGTCGCTGCAACGTTTCACCCAACCATAGGCCAGCGTGCTCATCAATCTCTCAGTAATAGTGCCACCCTCGAGCTGGGCATGATTCCTCAAGGAATAAGGGTCAAGCATGCTTACATATAGCCAAGGTACACCAATCAGCCAAGCCCACACAGTAGGGTTGATCAGGCCGTCAAGGATCTAGGAAAGGCTAAATGCTAAGCTAGTGGCCTCAAACACCAGTTTTCTCAAGCAACCCCAGCTTCTAATCCTACTCTCAATAGTCCAAAGACCAACCACTACATGCCGCAATAAAACAAACAGTTCACAGCTCTGTGAAGAAGATGAATACCACAGTGTGACAACCCCAAACAAAAGGGTGAACACGGCTCTAGTCCACAAGACAACTCAGGGTTGTTCTTGTCCCTAGCGTGGCCAAAACAACTCAGCAGCAACCCCAAAAAGGTTCTTGTAGACACAGCAACCCAACCCAGGGTAAATCAACAGTCCCAACTTCATAATGAAACGATGGCAACAATCTACAGTCCGCAATGGACAAGAAACCAAACTCCCAGCATTGATAGGGGAAACATAGACACACAGCAAAACCCCAAAAGGATGTTTGCACATGCAACAACCCAACCAGGGATAGATCAACAGCTTAATCCCATAAAGAAACAACGAGAAAAACACGCAGTCTGCAGATGGGGAAGGAACTAATTCTCTATCTGCGCATGAGGGAAAAAGACACAGCCAAAGCAAAACTGTGAATGAAAAACACATAAGGAACCCACAGCACAGGTCATGATGAACAACAGACCGCTCCACAATCCAGACACACCAGCAACATTGCCCAACAATGGCCCCTTCTCAATGGTGAAGCCAATGCACCCTTCACAATCGACAATGGTGGAGTAAAAATAGGACGCGGCGCAGCCTGGTAAAGGTAGAAGTTACGAACTCCCCTGCGTGAATAGGAGGATGGCATATCACTCAAAAACCATGGAAAAACACCCCATAGTGAATAATCCCAGCAACGATTTATAGACCCCCAATGGAGGGGTTGCAACACAAACTTTATGTTTGAATGCGAGGAAGAACATTTTCTTCGATTAACAGGGCAGTGTGTGAAAGGAAGGGTGAACCCAAACAAAGGGACGTGGAACCTTTTATCTCAGCCCGTGTGAGAGGAGATGAATAGAATCGCGATCAACCTAGTGGGCAGACCATCCGCTACCCAGAAGGCATGTCGTGGAGAGTGGGTGCAGGCGTGAGCGTGGTTTTCTTGCCAGCCAATCATTGTCCCTCCTAACAACAGAAAACTAAGGTGGTGGTTTAAGGAGACAAAAAGAGAGTGGCAACATGTGGCTTTTCCCCATGGGTCCATGTTTAGAAATCCCCCCCGTTACCCTTAGGAATCATGCCCTTTTCATTTAACGTTGCACCGTCGTAGCTGGCTATAGGTTTAATTAAATTGATGTGCGTATTTACATGATGCCAAAGCTATAATGTGCCGGATAGCATGATATACCATCGGCAACGATCCCTATTGCCGAAACATAACACATCCGAATCGATGGTGGGGCTTTTGCCTTTAGCTCCTCACCATGATTAATTACAAAATATACATCATGTACCCTTTAATGTAAACGACGTCAAAACCGGGGTATTACAATCCCCTCCCCCTTGGAATAACACCGTCCTCGGTGTTCCAATACATGTACAATTTGCACATCAAAATTTCAAAACTTTACAGACCTGTCCCATGTTCGATTATTTACTTTGAACGTTCAGGACCAAGCCCCACGGCTTCCATGAGTTTCTCCTGCTGGTTCTCAGCTCTTGGCTTATCTCGAAGCCTAGGAACTTTGTGGCTGCTGCCCTCTTTATGTTCCCTCGCTGGACAGTACCGGCATAAATGATGTCCTCCGCATTCCCAACATTTCACTGGCTGCTTCATCTTTACCTGCTCAATTTCCTTTGAGTCTTCGTTCCTAGACCATTTCTTAACGGATCGCTTGGACGAATGTCCCATCATCGATCCACCTTCCTTTCCTTTATCGATTGCTCCTAGAAGGATTTTCACCTCCCTTTGCAAACCAATAGAGTCTTGCAAAATCTGGTGGTTCATTTCATTCTACCTTTTCTGTATCTTGAGCATCTCTCCAAGATTCTCTTGGGTCCTAGCAATTGTTTGAAGGAGACTTCCAGCCAAGTCCAACAAATTTTGATCTGCTGCCATGATCAATTTGCACCACTAGATTTCACCTTTCTCACTTGTGAAATGCATCATTGAAATTCTGTTAGGCCAAGCATAATATAGGCATTAATATCAATCATTTAATTGCCCAATTGGCATGACAGTCCAAGACTCATCAAGGAGACTTTCATATTTTTCATGCCTTCCCAACAGGCACATGAGCTCATTCATGTCCATTCTTAGGCAGGGAATTAACCATTCCAGCATTCACAATTTACTTGAAGCAAATACACACATTCTATTTTCAGTCATACATGCATTCAACAACCTTTTGTTTTCACAAGGCATAAACATATATATAGTCAAAGGGCAAGAGAAAGAAGCAAGAGTTTTTCCCCTCTTTGTTTTGTTCCATCCTGGAACCCACACCACTGTTGTGGCTTTTTGTGCTCTCAACCTCTTTCACTTCACTGTGAATGCTAGACCAATCCCTCTTGATCATGACACTTAGTGTCTCCGGTCTATTTCAGACCTCTCAACCATGGAGCCTCCCCACATGGCTTATCTCGGCTGCTAGGACCTTCACAGTCTTACTAGCACTTTTTTCATCATCACTCATTCTGAGCTCTTTAGGACAGTCACATGTCCACATGCACCCCTAGGATGCTTTCATAGTCCTCGCTCCCGGCGATACCTATATCCAAACATTCAATAGATTCACCTATTTAGTTTATTCTCATCGGTTTTATCTCTAGAACAAGAGTTTAAAACATCATAACCAAATCATATACACATGTATATTTATAAGAAAAATATTGTAAAATAATCCAATACTTATCTGTATTGCGCGTTTCCTCGTTGGTCCACAGGATCCTGCTTTGCTTTGCAAGCCTTGGGATCGCCTATGAACTTGGATGTTAGGTCAGCACGCAGGCTGCTTCACAACATCCTTTTATATAGATATTAGGCACAGTCAAGCCAAAATTCAGTTGGGTTTATCAGACCGTCAACAAATCGCCTATACTTGTACCAACAACCAATCATCAGCCAAGCCAACACCGTTGGGTTTATCATGCCATCAACAATAACACCTGCACTTATATCAACAATAAACGACCATTTTCCATATCACCCAAGAGACCACTCCCTTCTCTGAGTTGACAGTCCCCTAGGAATGTCTCCTTCTTTGTAGAAGGTAGGATGAGTTCAAGCCATTGTCCATTTAGTGTACGATACCAAACTACATTTGTTGATCCTGACAACACAAGCAATATAAGCATATTCATTAGCGTTATTGCTCTAAAATTGTAACCATATTTTACACCATTCACTATCAAGTATTGAGACACCAGGAGTGCGTCCACTCCTTGGGCTATAATCAATATTGAAAAATCCCTTCATGATCTGACAGCGAAAAAGTGTGCACCCTTGTCCGGTGTGTATCATGTAGGCCCTATTCATACTTAAGCAATCGGTCCTAATGGAAATAAAATCAAACATGTTTTGCATAAGGAATTTTAACAATCTAATATGCATATTCTTAGCTAGGGTCACAGAAGACTTATCCATTTGCTGAGGCAGTATTCCTCTGTTAAGGAGGAATGGGGGCTCCCTTCTCTGAGTTGATAGTCCCTCGGTTTGTCGTCCCAATCCCTTCTTACATTTCATATCCACACATGTCTTACTGACATAATCTATACCATCTCACGCATGTTGCTTACCAAACATGTAGTGCAGATGAGACATTTCCAAAATGTCCAATGGAGTTTCCCTCGAAACCCATTTCAAGATAAGGGAAAACCTTCCCATGAAGTTTGGCTCCTGCAGGCCATCACACATGATCTTCCTGCAGTGTGTACCCCTGGAACATTCATCAAATAGCCAAACAATCAATCATTATATGATAATACAATCCAAATTGATTGTCCATAACCAAGCAAATGACATTAGTAATTAAATTCAATAGGAATTACAACTCTGTTTACTACAGAAATTGATTTGCTTGGCAATGAGGTGATCCTCAATTGTGGGTCTCTTATGAGTAGCACCATCATATCCATTATGATTTTATGCTTACTAGCATAACATGGACACCCATTTACAATGCGTCCTCCTGACACAATTCTATGCAAGCCAATAGTGATTAGTAGTTGTCAGCAATTTCTCAAATCTGAGATTTACAAATTCAAATTTACAACTCATTATGCATACAAACTATTATTACAGCCATGAGACTCTTCTCATGAGGTTTGGCTCTTTCACATGGTAGATTCCGGCCTTTGTCATGGTCTTACCCATTTTGCCATATCCCAAACAATCTACCTGAAACCTAAACTTCAATCATCCAAACATTTGGTAAGTCTTGATGCCTATAACTTTTTCCATTGCTACAACAATCACTGAAGCATTTTCAGAATTTATAAAATTCAAACATTTCTAGCTATTAATCACATCAATATTACCAAAACTCATTTACTTCATGCAATCATTATCATACTTTAAATTACAGGGTACAGTCACACCATTCATGTAATTTAAATGAAATGTTTAGATACTCCTTACTTCACAAGCATATCATTCGTACCACCTTGCTCTTTCATAGAGCATTTCCGGCAGCCAATTGTTCATGACTACCCTCTTCATGCACTTACTATCTTGCATTCATAACAACCTTTGAAATGGTTCCTGAATTGTCATCAATTCATCATTCCAACCATTAGTTATTCATAATATCACATGCACTTATCTCAATGCATTCATGCAATGCATCACAACATTTGCACCTATACTTATGCAATCAGTCACTCACACCCTTCATATGCATCCATTCAATGCATAACTACAAGATTCATAAAATCCTTTAATGCATATCCATTCAATGCTACCTTGCATTGATTTAGGAATACTATGCATTCAACATACCATGCATGGCCTAACCATGACTACTTCATATATGATGCATTACTATAATCAAGCTCATCAGTACTTACTTTCCTTGGGCTACTAAGCTCAATTAACATATATAGGCATGACACATTTATATATGAATGTAGTATAACATTCAAATATCCACATGGTATGAGGTCTCTTACCTTTACCACTCCATGGAATTTGTCTTAGTCAAACTCTTACCTTCACGGGTCCTACTTACACCCTTGGCATTACCAGTTTGGTTGGTCTTTTGCAGGAGATTGCATAATTTGCTCACCAACTTTTGATTATGGACTTGTTGCCTTATCCCTTCTCCAGAGGGTTGCTAGTCACATTTGTTAGCATCAACAACATATTCAACCAAGTCCATGTTATCGTTGGTTTTCCCACTAATGCCAACACCAATGCAATAACTATCATTAGTGGTTCATTATAAATGTATAATCCTCAATATCCTATGTATGCAAAGCATATCCTCATACATTTCATGTATAAAACTTATGAAATGTAGTTATAATCAGCAAGATAGGGTTTAAGGAAACTTCCCTTTTCAAGCCCCACATCCTTACATGGAATTCCTCTTCCACACAACAACTGGTTTGACTTCATGGTCTTGCTACCTCTAGGCATGCAATTCTTGGATTTGTCCATATTGACAGCAACACATTTCTCTTTCAAGCAATCACTAGCATTTTGTTGACATCTTGTTCTCCTCGCCAATATGATTATAGCAGTCGAGCCGCAGAGGAAGGTACCAAAAGAGTTTGGAGTTGTAAGCCGACAATTGTGGGTGGATTAGTATTTTCGAGCCGCCATGTCGGGGTGTTTCCCATGATGACTTACGATTTCAGCCTGAAGCGCTTAGCGCCAACAGCGTTGTGGTCCCGCACATGCAAGCTTAAATGACTTTTAACCCCTCAGAGAGCTTATTTATTTACCAAGTGCAAAGTATTGTTTTACCATTTTATTTTTTACGGAGAGAGTTGGAAGTTGGAGAGCGTTTCTTCCTGTTTGAGCTGATCGTGCGGATTCCCTGGTGGAGCTCACGTGGCGCGTGCTTGCCAGTTGCTTTCGGTCGTGTGTCAAACCTCCGACCTGACAGGTAGGTTTCCATTTTTTTTTTTCAAGTGGTTGATTTGTTAAGGTTGCAAAGTTGTCCATCGTCGATACGGGGTGGGTTAGGTGGTGTCATTGCCTAGTTTATAAGGGGGTTTTTCATCCTTATTTTTCATTTACGTTTGGCCATTTGAGTTTAGGTTTGTCCGTTTGCTTGCCCAGAGGCGTTTCGCCCAGTCAGCTAGGTTGACAATGATTTTTCGAGGAGCCAAGCATTTCGTCGGTATGAAGCCAGTTGGCAGCCCACTTGTGGGCGTTGGTGTGGGTTGCGGTCCCCTTGTTTTGCGTAGAGCCCGTTGGTTGATGGTTCATATGTATCGGCCGTGGGATATTGGGTTTGGTTTTACCCTAGGGCACCGTCGCCACATAGTTGAAAGTTCCATTGCACCAGTGGGAGAGAATGTATAGGGTTGAGTGGGGGTTTTTCCGCTAAAAAATAAAAAAACGCAGAGGCTTCAACAGGGTTGCTCGTATCTGACGTTTGTGTGTAGCCGTAACCCTGATCCGTGCCCCGTATTGCCCATTCTAATGGACGAAACAGGCAAAGTAAGGCATATTTAGTTTTTTTTTGTTTTATTCTGTGGGATATGTATGCATGCGTATTTGTTTGTGTGCTTACATTTATAATCATCGTTTTAAAATGTGGACGCTAAGACAAATTCGTTTTTCGCAGGTACGACTTGCAGCAGAAATAATGACGAAGAAGGGGAGGAAGAAGCCTAAGGTTGTCGCGGACGATTATGCCACAAAAGTTGTAGAGGTCTCGTCGGTTATGAAGACTGAGGTAGTGTATGAAGACACTAAGGCAATTACAGGAGCAGAGCTTGAGCTCAAATGGGACCAGATCTACCCCATGTTGGTTGAAAGAAACGTGCCAGAAGCTAGTTTAGGAGACCTAGCTTTGTACGAGAACATTTTGAGGTCTGGGATAACTAAAATAACAAATAGGCCGGAGATTTTTCCCTGTGCGGAGGTCATTGGATGGATGTTTCCCAAAATAGACATAGTAGGAATGATGATAAATGATGAGGAGGGAAAGCCTGTTGCATCTTTCGCACATGCATTCATTTCGACAGCCTACATTCTACCAGAAAAGGAAATAAGTGTAACAACGGAGTGGGTCAAAAGTCTGAAGTTTGACTATACAACCACAACAAAGATGACGGTGGCTAAGGGGAAGACCTTCAAACACAAACAGTCAGGAGAATATGAGACTGCCCATATTCAGACCCCTTTCAGGATAATAACATTGATGATAAGCAAGTTGTATGTGAGGGCTAATGGGAAGATGTATAATTATGGTTGAATTCCCCTCATGTACTATGTAGCCATGGAGGGAACAATTTTTAATTGGGCAAATATAGCTACTAGGAACTTGGATAAATGTGTCAAGACAGCTCAGGAGGGTTTGAAACATAACAAATCATATTTTTTTATGTCATCTTTTTTGATAGATTGTATACTCTATAGACACATGTTTGAGAAGCTTAATTGTGTGTGGAAAGAGGGGAAAGCCCCTATATACGTCGCATATCAGATTCTGGGAGCCCATAAATATCACAACCATTACCAGTTAATATGTGAGGAATTCATAAGGCCCCTATATAAGTTGATCCTTCTAGAAGATTGTCCATGTCTATCAGAGGGAGCTATAGAATCCATAAAAGAATATGGAGATTATTTTTTCACCAAAGAAGGCACATATCTGAGAATGTATGGAGGCACCAAAGCACCCTCACTGTTGCCCAAGTATGCAACGGATTACATAGTACATAAGGAGGCAGTTAGACAAGTATTTCTAGATGGTTTTGGAAATCATTTGTTCGATATAAAGAAAGTTGTGTTCCCACCAGTACCTTTTTATGTAGGGAGCTACAAGTTCAACAAGGTCAAGAGTGCTCCAGAATTCGTCAAAGAACTAGAGATTTTCCATTTTGGAGAGAAAAGCTTCCATTGAAATGATTCACAAGGAAAGGTGGGAGCTCACAAGACTGCTCACAAGGTAAATTTCGAATATATAGATTATATAGATAAATAGGAGCAAGTGTTCCGGAATGTTTACAGCATGGCAGCTATGAGCAAGCAGTTGAAGAGAAAGGCATATGGGGTGAAGGGAAGTAGCAACAATAATCCAAAACCAAATGAAGGAAAAGAAGAAGCTGCAAGGAAGGCCCAAGAAGAAAGTGCTCGTAGGCTTGCAGCTGGAGTAAAGAAGTTGTTGGCAGAGGAAGCACAGAAGGATAAAGCAGTAGCTGTCAAGCAAAAGAATGCAAAAGATGTTTTGGGGAAAATTAAAGAGTTAGAAAAAGCGATTGCTCAAGAAGCTGCAAACCCTGAGCAAGGAATACAAGATACAGAAAGGCTTACAGAGGGGAAAAACCAGGAAAATGAAGAAGTTGTAGGTGGTGGAGGTCAAGAGCAAAGCCCTGTTCCGGGTAATCCAGAGAACCCTCCATCCACATCGAGCAACATCCTTATCGGGGGTCATGTCCCCGTAGCTGAAATGGGGCTAATACCATTTACCCCATTTAAGCAATACGATGTGGCACGCTTAGAAGATATTCGAGTTGATCCTAAAACGAAATCCATTACGTGGAGGACAGATAAAACCTTGAGGGTAGGGACTCAACCACCAGTGACCACAGTAACAAAGATGATGGTCATGAGTAATGTAGAAGAACACCCAAAGCAATTGGCTTCTATGGGAACTGCAAATGCCTATGCCAATGCTCACAATATCAGCAAGCTTATAGAAACCATTGAACAATATAAGGGGAAGATGGCTAAAATGAAGGAAGTTTTAAGGAAGGAAGAAAGGGTAGGCCGAGAATAAAAAAGAAAATATGAAGCTACCTTATCAGATTTTGAGAGGCTTCAACAGGGACACCAAATTTTAGAAGAAGAGCGGGACAGTTCAAATTTATCCAATGAAGATTTAAGTAAAGAGAAAGGAGATTTGGAAAACAAGGTTGCAGAATTGGAAATGCAGAAGGCTACTGCTGTGCAGAAAGCAGAACAATATGAAACCCAGGTGGCAGCAATGGAGGCACAAAAGACGTCATCGTAGGTTTCGTTAAAGGTGGCAAATGAGCAAAGAACGGATATAGGGCCTTTGAAAAAGCATGCCCTCATGCTCAGAAATAAAATTTATCAGATGCAGCTCCAGATAGTAGATGAAGTGTTAAGGTCTGACAAGTGGAAGCTAGGTTGGAAGAGATTTCAGGTATAGCTTCCCAATTTAAAGACAAAATTCGGGATGTCCTGGAAATCCTTCAAGGGGGTTTGACTTGGTTGGAAACAACCAAGGAACCTCCGACAAATGCACCGATCAAAGACTCCGAGAGAGTGAAGCTGGAATATGAGCTGATAGAATTTGGGAATAAGGCTACTGAAGAACTGATAAGGGCAACCCAGAGAACTAAACACGTTCACACAGAGTTCTGTAGAAAGGTGATTACAAATTACAATCACTGCCAAACATCCGCCAAGAAGAGGTTAGATGAATTACTAGAGCATGAAGAGCACTTCAAACAATTGCATACTAGATGGCAGGAAGATGAGGAGGGCATTCAGTTGATCAAAAGTTTGGATGAGAGAGTGCTTAAGAATGTTATAGCCTAGGCAATAGTAAGCAACCATATATTAGAAGATCAACTTTGATTGCTTCTAGCCAGGATGGCTAATATAAAAGCTCAAGTTGTCAAGCATGAAGTCACAATTAGATTTCTAGAGCCATCAGAGTTTGAGACAATATTGACAGATGCCTACACATGGAAGCAGTTTATTAATGAGGTGGTCAGGCACGCTTAGGATGTTTGTTTTATCGACACATATTTTGTAATATTTATATTTTGCCTAAATTAGCGAGCTCACTAGGAGACAAAGTCAATTTTGTAACCGATTTGTAGAGGAATCCCAAAGGGCAAGAAGACCAAAAGACATTTCAAATTGTATAAGTATAGGTAGGATTGATGAAGAAGGGACTTTTCCAATCTATCTTTTGTGAAGTTTATTGTAAGAAGAACTATTTCCTTTTATAATAAAGAAATCCCCCAAATGCATGATGTAGATTGGTTGAATGTCGAATTATTTATGTTTCAGCTTACTCTACGAACTATGAGACCGTTTTGACTTATGAATTACTTCTGTGTTATGAATGATTTCTATTATTTTTATGAAACTTCTACAGTATATTGAGTAATGAATGTTTTAATCAACGATGAGCTACCTCTATGTTTTTCTTTCTACATGGATTCATGTATTATGAATTATGAACAACTATATGTAATATTCTTTCTGCATGTTTTACAATACATTACTTACCATTAAATATAATCTTGCTCCCTAGGGATAGGTTAGATAGAATTAGCTAGCTTAGCATAGTTGTTATTTGTTTGTGACTAGAAGCAAAAGAGGTAATAAGATGAACGGTAAGAACCTGCACATCACATTGTGAACTCTTTGTTGTCTCTATCGTTTGCACTTAGACTAGGCACTTGCATATCATATACAAAATAAAACTAGAAAATACACTGAAACGGTGGACCGGGCCGCAACCGGTAAAAGCAAGCTTAAACCGTTACTTGACCTACTGTTGTCGGACCGTAAACCGGACGGATTCCCCATATCAAACAATAACGAGCTAATTGGGAATGTTTATTGGGGAGAATCCCTACTGTTATTACCTGGGATTTCCCCAAGCCTCGACAAGACCAAACAAGCAAAATAACAATCAACAAATATATGATAAAGATCTTCAACACTATTGTTATACAAACAACAGAGACCTAATCCATAAAAAATTCTAGCTAATAACTTCTACAAATGAATGACTTAATATTAAATATCATGAAACTTCTAATGAAGTATTACATATTATAAAACTTAAAAAAGGAAATTATATTACAAAATTTGTATAGTTTTAAGTGTAGCATATGCTTTATTCCAAATGACTTCAATTTTTTTTTTCTTTTCAAAATTCAACATAGAAAAATTCACAAAAGCATAATTTTTAATTGTTGCATGGTTTTCCAAAGTGCAGTTTAGAAGATCCTCAAAACCTTGCTATGTGAAGAACTATACCATTGAAACTTTGACTTGTAAAACTAGGCCAAAGTGTCCACAAAAAAGGAAGTGCCCTTAGCGTTTCTAGCATGGAGGGTTTGGGGTTACAGGCCTCCTTGGTGGCTCTTTGGGTAGCTAGGAGGACCTTTCAGTTTTGGTGGCAGGGATGCAACTGTGAATTTTGCACGCCCATCTGAGTTTTCTCCTGTTATGCTACTGGATACCCTTTCTTGACCACCCTACGTCTGTTTTCTTTCATGGGGACTATTTTTTATTCTCTGCCACCCTTACGACCGAAGATTCTGGTGTATTCTTATCATTTCCTGCATCACTGTTGGTCACGGTTTGGTTTTTCTTTACCTAGTGGCGGTTTGTATTTACCGTGTAAGAACCCTGGTTTCTCGGCAGTTGGATGACGATTCTTAGCATTTAGCGTTGGTTCCTGCGGAAGTCTTCAGCGCTTGGTCCACTGTCCACCTCTAGCGTCGACATCATTCTGGGTCCATCACTGAACAAGTACTTTCCTATTTTGCTTCCATTTATCTTCATGATTTTTTAGTCATTGGGTTGTGGCCTGTTGGTCCCTTCTGGTCCTTATCCGGTTCATGAGCTGTCTTAGGTTTCATGGAGTTCACCCTCTTTCCAGAGGGCTAGTACCAACCATGCCAAAAAGTGGGAATTAGGTATTTCTTTTTACTGTTGGGTTGGGCTTTGTGATACTCTCGGTCTTGATAAGGGTTTAGTTACTTTGGGGGTTTGCACCTCTAGGGTTTTTTATTACTTTCTGTCACTACCTCGTGCCTCCCGCAGCTTACTACTTAGGTTTTGGTTTTCCCCGTTACCTATCCTGTCTTTCTCTTCTTCCTTTGATGGCATCATCGGGATTGTCCCTGCCCTCTGGTACTAGGGGTGGTACCTCACACCCTCCGCATATTCAGGCTCGTCGTAAGACCAAGATTCTTACCGCTTTGGACCATAAGTGTTGTTTTGTTGTTGGCAGAGATGTCATGCTTGACAGATCTCAGAACTTTGTCACCGGGCACTCATTGGATGCTTAGAGTATTGTTCAATGAACAAGGAGGAATGGGTGGCCTGGGGCACTCTTCATTGGAAACCCATCCTTAGTTACGTCCCTACTAAAAGTCTTTTGGCTAACCGATGGTTGGTTTTTGTATTTCTCGAAGACACTGACGCCTCACGTATCCTTAATTCACTCTGGACCATAGGTAATGGCTCCCTCGTTCTCAGCCGGTGGCATACGAATTTTGACCCCATTAAAGAACGTGTTATCAAACGACATCTATGGGTCCTTTTGTCGGCACTACCATTCCCTCTTTGGTCCAAAGATATCCTTACTGGCATTGCAAATACTATTGGAAGGTTTGTCTCACTGGAGAAAGACTTCCATTCAATCTTTGACAAACGCACGACCAAGGTTCTTGTTGAACTTGATGTCACACGTGGCCTCTTACCTGAAATCGAGATTGACTACAACAGTGTGGTCATTACCCAAAAACTCGATTATTTGAATATGCCCTTCCACTGTAGTTACTGTCATGAGACGGGACATTTGAGGAACTCCTGCATCTCTTTAATTTAGGGTATTCCCCTGTGTGTAGCCTTCTTAGACTCTGATTTATCTCAGGACACCTCGCAAACCCTTTCACCGCAGCATTCATCCTTACTTGGTATTCAACCGGAGACTGCTCCTACCCTTGATTCCTTTGGTAATCCTTCACCGACCGACCCTTATGACTCCTCCTCACCTACTTCCTTTGGTGACCTTGCTAAAGGTGAACTACAATTCATTAATGATGTGGAGACACTAGCCCTCTCATCTTCTCAAACTTGTCCTGATCTGGCTACTATACCTCCTTCTGACCCTCCTACTCTTTCGGACACCTCTCTCCATCCTGCAGATGTCTCTCCTCCCCCCTATACCCTGGAGAACTTCCCACCCCTTCCTCGTACCTCTCCTCCTCTCTGTTCTAGATCCCCTTGTAGTCCTTTAACTACTCCCTCCTTTGCTGACCCTTCCCTTCTTAAAGCATTGGATATATTCACTGATAAGTCCCCCATCTCACCTTCAGTTTTGTCTCTTGACTCGATTAGATTCGAGAATGTAACTATACAGAAGTCTAGGAAAGGAAATAAAACTTCTTCTCATGCCCCTTCTGGTCTTTATACCCCTCTTTCAACTCGTATCAAAGCAGCAGCTAGAGCACACTCTCCCTCCCAGGCACTTAGAGCAAAGTCGCCTGTCTTTCAGGTTGACCCATGAAGATTGTCTCCATGAACATACGTGGGTATGGGGGGTTTACAACAAAAAGCCCTCAAAGAGTTATTCACTTCACTTAATACTGACATCATCCTGTTATAAGAAACGATGTGTGACCATTTTTCTGCCCTTCGTTTGTTTGCCAAAATTAAGCCTGGATGGGAATATTGTGCTATCAATGCACATGGTCTCTCTGGGAGTATCCTTTCGACTTGGAATCCTCATTTGATTCGGTGTAAAGCTTATCACTCCTTTGCTGACATTCTTCTTTCTGCTAGTTTCAAAGGTCTTGATTCTGTCTTTTCCATTGTTAACTGTTACGGACCCTATGCAAACAGAACTTCTTTTTGGGACTCTGCTATATTGGGGGGTATCTTTAATTTCCCCAACCTCATACTAGCTGGTGACCTAAACTTTATGATCTCTGATCTTGAGATTTGGGGTGACCGTGCTCGATTGGATCATCTCGCACTGTACTTTGCTCAGTTACTGGATCCTATGAATATGGTGGATCTTGCTCCCACCACTATTGGCCCCACGTGGAGAAATGGTAGAGCAAGTCCTGAGGGTGTTAGCAAAAGACTAGATAGATTCCTAGCATCCTTTCATCTTATTCCTCTCCTTGGTAGTTATCACTTTTGGACTCAGCCCTCTGAAATCTCGAATCACTATCTTGTGTGTCTCGAATGGAATTTCTGTCTGAAGTGTCACCTTTATCCTTTTAAATTTAATCGAGCTTGGCTCCTTGAAGCTGACTTTGATGCTCTTGTTACTACCTCGTGGATGGCACCTGTTCCCATTGTTGGCCCCATGTTTGACATTAGCTATAAGTTGCAGAGACTCAAGAATACTGTTAAGACCTGGGAAAAACAGAAGACCACTTTGAGAGTAAAGGAGATCTCTGAGATTGACCTGGCCATCTTACACTCCTCTCATCTTACCACTCTAGTATTCTCTCGGAAGAGGCCTCTACTTCACTTACACTTCTGAAAGCCAGGAAGGATTCCCTTTTGGCTCACTAGATCCTCACCTGGAAGCTCGAAAGTAGAGTGGACTAGATCCAGGAGGGCGATGCCAACACCAAATTCTTCCACTCCTTTGCCTCAGCCAGAATAAATTCTAAGTCGATCTGGGCACTCCATAACCAGAGTGGGGAATCTATTGAGGATGACACCAAGCTAAAGGCTCTGGGTGTACAACATTTCTCTGAACTTTTCTCTGATGATGGTAAAACTAATATAGAGGCACAACTAAATGTCATCATACTTTTTCCTTCCTATGTTTAGGAGGAGGACCATGATCTCTTTCTATCTGCTTTTACTCTTCAAGAAGTCGAAGATGTACTCAAAGGATTCAAAAAAGATAAAAGTCTCGGACCAGATGGATGGACGGTTGAATTTTACCTTCACTTCTTTGATCTTGTTGGGTTGGACATTCTGAAAGTTATTGAACACTCTAGGTTAGAAGGTAGGGTCATAGGAACCCTCAATGCTACCTTTATTACTGTCATACCTAAGTGCGACAAGCCAACTACTCTTGCTGAGTACATACCCATCTCCTTGTGCAATGTGATTTATAAAACTATCTCCAAGTTGGCTGCTATCAGACTTAAAGTGGTACTTGACAAGGCTATTTCTAAGCATCAGTTTGGGTTCCTTCATAATAGACATATTATAGAACCTGTAGGTATTGTTCAAGAAGCTCTCCATACTATCAAGGTTGAAAAACAAGAAGTGATGGTATTGAAACTTGATCTGGTGAAGGCCTTTGACAAGGTCAATTGGTCTTTCTTGCGATTGGTTCTTTTACAGATTGGGATCCCTAACACCTTTGTGAATTGGATTATGGGATGTGTGGAGTCAGCAAATTTTGTTGTTCTTATTAATGGGACCCCATCTAAATTCTTTCAAGTGTCGAGAGGTATTAGACAGGGATGCCCCCTTTCTCCCCTACTCTTTATATTGATCATTGAAGGTCTGAGTTTATTGATTTCAAATGCACTTGACAGGGGTGATATATCTGGTATCAAAGTAGCACCAAGTCTTTATCTCACTCATTTACTTTTTGTAGATGATGCTATTCTATTTGGCATGGGTACAGTGGAAGAGTGGCAACACTATAAGGAAATTTTGGATACATTATGTTCTGCTACTGGAATGGAAATTAATGCGGTCATATCATCTTTCCTATTCAATGACATTGATGAGTGTCAGACATCAAACATACAACTTCATGCCCTTTAAAATGGAGCCCCTCACTTCTGGTTTCAAGTACTTGGGATACTACCTCAAACCTTTGGGTTACTGTATCAAGGATTGGAGATGGTTCTTATAGAAGTTTGAAAAAAAGCTGAGTAATTGGACATACAAGTTATTGTCTATAGGTGGTAGATTGGTTCTTGTCAAGTCTATACTGATGAGTCTTGTTGTGTGTTGGCTCTCACTGGCACACATGCCCAGTACCATATTAAATTATATCAGGAGATACATCTTCAATTTTTTATGGGGGAGTTCGTCGAGGAATCATAAATATCATCTGGTAGATTGGCTTACCATTTCCAAGCCATATGATCTTGGTGGCTGGAACATTAAAAATCTTGACTGGTTTAGTTTGGCCTTACGCACTAAAAGTATCTGGCTTGTACTCAATGGAGATGGACTTTGGTCTCAGATTATTAAGCACAAATATCTTAAAAATTTACCTGTTGATGTTTGGATCCGCCAACAATCCTTCACGGTTCAGGGTACCTCTCATATGTGGAACGGTTTTATCAGAGCTATCTCCTGGATTACTAGATGCCTGGGAAGGAAGACTGGCAATGGCAAGAATATTAAAATTGGCATTGATCCTATAGCTGGTCTCACTTCTGATTATATATTACCGGAGGATCTCAGACTATATCTGGAAGATTATGGCATTCTTTCACTATCAAATGTCCTTAATAAGGGGGTTGCTACTACATCCACATAATATTGGCTCATTGCAGAGGAGCTTGAACTGGGTGGTCAATGGAAGGAAGCCTAGACTCAGTATATAAAAGGACTTCAACATGGAGGAGTCCGCATCAACAATTTACCCGATACACTGGTTTGGATGTATAACAAGTCGACAGGCATGGTTAAAGCCAACTTAATGTATGAGCTGATTGCGAATATCTCTGTCACCAGTAGACCAACTGATACCTTTGTCAAGATTTGGAAATTTTGCATCCCACTGAAGATTATTTGCTTTAGCTAGCTTTGTCTATCTAATAGGGTTCATACTTGGGACAACCTCATCAAAAAAGGTTGGATTGGACCGAATTGGTGCTACCTGTGCAGATCAGCTTCTTAATCAGTTGATCATTTATTTCATGATTGCAACTTTACCAGACTAGTAACAACTCACATTAGATCCTCTCTTGGCATTCCATTTTTTTGGAAGGAGACTAACTACACACACAATGTTTCTTCCTGGATCAGCAAAGGAAATAATCTTATATATCTTCCTCTCCTTTTGACCTGGCAAATATGGCTGGCAAGAAACAAATGTTTATTTGAAGACAAAAAGCCTGATCTACACTTTATTGTACACACTATCAGGGAACAACTTTAGCTCTATCCTGTTTTGTCTCAGCAGAAAATTAAAAGAAGAACTATTGGACTGGCTCCTATTTATGATTTTCTTGCTGGCTTCTTTGATGGGGCTTCAACCAATCAAACTGGAGGTATAGGTGTTCATATTTTGATCAGTTAGGACCATTATTTCTGCTTCAAATTGGGTGTTGGTCTGAGTACAAACACTAGATCTGAACTACTTGCTTTATGGACTCTCCTTTATTGTGCTAAATCCATGGGCCTTCCCACTCTGCACATTCATGGTGACTCCAATGTCATCATTAATTGGTTCAATAGAAGATCATCACTATCTTTACTTGCACTTGATGGCTGGTGTCAACGTATCCGTGATTTGGAACCGTACTTCATCCAGCTAGAAGCAGTTCACATATTCAGAGAACACAATACTAAGGTTGATAGCTTATCCAAAGAAGCTTTAACCTTGGCCTCAGGCCATTTTCAGTTTACTGAATTCGCTGATGGTGAATGTACTGATCAGGGCACTTTCCAGCTTTTTTAGCCCTTAGCACTTGAGTCTTTTATGTGCTGTTGTTATTGACATCCTTTGGATGATTGAGGTGGATGATCCCCTCATATTACTGATCTCTCTTGTTTATTGCTTCTTTGGATTAGCTATTTCAGTATTAGTCTTGAATTCTTTGTCTGTTGAAGGTTAGTGATGTGGATGTAGTCAAGATTCCCAGATTATAGGTGATACCTTTGAAGGTTTGTCTAGTATTCCTGCGAAGCTGATCAATTGTCTTCTGTCTACTAATGATGAACATAGCTGTATCTATGCCATGTGCACATCAATAGTTGAAGTTGTAACTAAATTACCTTTGATTTCAATGAAATAACAAGGAACTGATATTTTCGTCTAGAAAAATCTCTGCTTGATTAACTGCTAAAACTTATAAAACGATAAATAGATAATTTACATCATATACACAAGCCCTACGCACCTTCGTAATTAGTCATTCTCAACGACCTCTCGGAACCATATGACCACAGGCTCAGTGCATTTAAATACGTACACCTCCTTCCACGAAAGCCTTCTTTTCAAAAAAAAAATTGCGCTTTCTTCGCTACGAAGTTATTTCAGACCTTTTTTCAAACAGTAGAGATATCGAGCAAATTCTGCCAAAGCATTCTTGCGGCTCGAGCCTTTTCCAGACATTCCGGGATCCAATTTGGCTGTGGGATCGAAGAAACCCCAGCAAAAATGGAACTTTAAACTACATTTTTTTAAGGGGTATCAAGCGAAGGCGGATCTCTGCAAACCCTACTCTGCGGGAAAGAGGATAAGGGATTTTCGGTGGTGGGGTGAACATGGAGGCGGCCGGGAACAGTGATTTCGCGGTCGGTTGTCGCCTCAACATCAAAACTACTCTCGGTGACGAATTTGAGGGCGAAGTGATCACATTTGATAAAATTTCGAATATGGTTGTACTTCATATCCTTTTGCAACTTTCTTTGGAATGTTCTTTTCGTCACTCTGAATGAGTTAGGGTTTGCATTTAAGATGTTCAGGGTTTGGCAGTAGTGGGTTTCGATTATTTTTTTTCAAAATTGAAAGATCCATGGTTGTTGAATTAGAAATATTTAGGGTTTTCAATCGCGGTTTCTGTTTGTTTTTGTGAAATTGAAATGTTCACGGTTCGAAAGTTGGTAATTTTAGCGAGACGGTCTGTTTAGGGTTTCGGTGTCTAGGGATCTGAAGCAGTGTTTGCATGCGATCTCTGTTTTGTCTGATAATTGTCTTTGAAGTTGTTCAAGACGTGGTCTTGAATATGGGCATTTCGAGTGAGAGTTTGTCATTGTTGACATGTTAAGGTTTGAAGACAATGTCTGGAATGAGGTTTTCGAGCTTTAGGGTTTGGAGGCGACGTCCTCTATTTAGGAATTGGTATACGTAGAGAGTTCTGGTTGCAGTAGCTCGGTTTATGGATTGGATCACTTTTGCTGAGCGCGGGGCAAGGAGCTCAAGGATCGAAAGGAAGTTTGTATGTTAATTGCATATTGAAAGGGATGCCATGATTGGAAGACTGAGGCGTCTGGTCAGGGAAATTTACGGTCTGTAGCATATGATCGGAATTTCGAAGTGGTATATTTGGAGAGAGGATGCCACACCCGCAAGTTGTCAGTAGGTTGCTGCCATGAAATTTGGGACTAATGCCTAGTTGAAGGTTAATTAGGCTCTTTATTTTTCGGTAGGTTTATTATTGGCGAGTTGAAGCTCTTGTTGTAGGGATATCATAGGTTCACATCTAGAGCGGGGGGAGCAGGCTTTGGTAGAAAGAATACATCCAAGACCGGGTGAAAGTCCCATCGACCTTGATGGCCCATGGATGTGGCGAATTAAACTATGGCCCATGGTTGTGGCGAATTAAACTATAAATGGCTTTGTTCATGGGAACTCTTGTCCAAATGTTTCTGTGCGAAAAAGATTAATTAGCTTTTGTAGCATATTAACTGAAATCTCAAAGTGACGGAATATGTTTTAAAACAGAATCTTACACCTATCAGACTCAGGTACATGTTAAAACCATAAAACTACTCTCTTGATTGGTAGTGGAAAAGCTATGCTTTGCATTTTTTTTTCTTTTTGGTATCATTGGTTCGTCCGAGAGGTTCTTCTGTTGATCTAGAGAACAAAGTGAAACTGGTTCTTCAGAAAGTCTCAACTAAGCTTTAAAACTGAATGTTCTTCACGATGCCTCTCCCGTTAAATGTTTTTTATTGCGTACCCCTATTTTTCTCTCCAAACTTTACGACATCCATTTTGTTTAATTTCGGGTGGTTAGCTATTTCTGCAGTTGCCTTGTAGAGCAGGTTAACGTGCAGGTTTTGCTGGAGAGGCAGGGAGTGTACTGTAGGGTTACAGTTAGAATCTCTCTCGTGGAAGCTTCTCTGGCATCAGATATTTCCATGGGAATGTGACTTGCTGGATGGTTTATTTTTGCACTTTTACGTTATTTTCTAGCTACTCATATCTTTTGTTAATCTTGGTCTACTAAAAGCTTTTGAATCTTGTATCTGAGCCACTAGTCCCTATATTCTTTGCATTTTAAATTTTTTTCTGGAGTTATGGTAGAAATAGTAAATACCTATCATTGCTCATCAATTACGTGTAACCACATGGTTTTCACTGCCTGCTATTTCTGTTCTTTGTCTATTTTTTCGAGTGCAGAGTTGGGCTAATTTCTGTGGAACTACTGCACAACCCTTTTGTATTTTTGAATAAAATGCTTCAACTTTTTATTAATATGTACAATGATGGTGCATGCCATTTCGACAAAAAAATGGGCCATGAAATTATCTGCCAGAATCTGCAGAATTCTTTTGTTTAGCTTTCTCATTCAAACATTATCCAGCTTTTTAAATTTTGGTTTCATTTAAATTGTTCTTGATGGATATTTTTATGGGATTTGCAAATATGTGGCAATTGAATAATTTATTGTATTTTTTTCATAATTTAGTTGGTGGTTGAAGATTATGCAAATGGTATTGATTTGCCTATCTTTATTCTATTCAGATGTTTATTATTTGACTTCGACAAAGTTGCTTTTACATACTCTTTGGCTACTAGGGGCTATTTATTCAATTTTCTTGAAGCTTAACCAACTCTGCATTTTACCCAAATTTTTTAGCTGTGAGATTCATTCCCAGAGTTTCAACTTTCATCTGCTTAAAGTGGAAGTTGGATATGCTTTACTGGATACCCTCTTTATGAATATATGCTTTACTGTGTGACCTAATTTATAAGGATGCCCTTGAACATAAGATCTCAAATCAGTAATCTTACAATTTTTAAAACATTTGGCCAGTTTAGGAGGTAATATATTGGCTTTGAACTTACAGAGTTTATTATAGTCTGTCCATATGACTTATTTTGGATCTGGAAGAAGATAATTTAAACAACTTCTTTTCATAGACAAGATATTATATCTACGTACAGAACCTGCTGGGTTCTTGTATATGCCAACTTAGAAACTTTTCTTAACAGAATTCAGCACAAGAATCTGCAGGTAATGGTCCTCGCCGTAACCTTCGCTTTTTGAAGGCAAATTTTATTAAGGATTTTACATTGTTGAGTCAAGAAGAGGACCCTCTTGATTTGAAGAATACTTACATTGACATGGCCACTATTCAGGCTCGAGAGGAAACTGCAATGAGGTATTACTTTTGTACTAATGGCACTCCAACTATGATGTCATGAATGGTTTCGTTAACCTTTTTATGTTAAGCATTGGCGACTTCATTTGCACTAAGAGGATTAGGCTTTTTTTAATCTAATATTGATAATATAATATTAGTATTTGTGGTTGGTAACCTTGTCTTGTTTTATTCCATCAAGTAGTTCTGACTTTTCCTTCTTGTGTTTGGTAGACAGGCAGAAGCTGAAGCAGAGCGAATTGGCATAGGAGTAACTCCCGAAGCACAGAACATTTTTGATGCTTTGTCCAGAACGTGAGTGTCTAAGTTTCGGGTGCTTTTTGGTTTAGCTTTTACTTCACCATTTTATACTGTTTTGTTCTTATTTTTCCTTCACAGACTATTTTAATAGAGGTGATAGTGAAAAGTTTGTATAAAAGGGTTAGTGCAAAGTAGACATTGATGTTGGAACTATGAATAATTTTCACTTGAAGAAGAATGCAGTCTACTCCATTCCACAATTCTTTCTTGGGATGGTCATTGCAAGAGTAATGGTTGAACATAAAGATTTCACGGGACTTAATTTTAAACCGCAACTCTTGAGTCTCTCTAATAAAGCACAAGAATTATAAGAAGGAAGCCTATGGTTGTGGGGTTGTACAAGTTTTCTCAATAGACAAAGCCTTAGCTAAATAGAATGCTATATATTTTGCTCCTCTGAAAAGCTGTTCCAGCGGCAGTCTAACTTCTTCAAAGACTCAAGTACTTGACATTTGAGTCATCAACCATAACTAGACTGATTGTATTGTAATCTAAGTCATGGGATTCGGTGATTTTGAAGGATAAAGTTTGAAATTTGCCAAATTTAATGGGGAAATGAATTTAATCGATTACGTTTGTTGAATATTATGGCAAGCTTAAAAAAAATTCGAAATCGGGTTGCTTGAAATTTGTTAAAATTTGCCTGAAATTCGTGTTTATAATATGTACAAAACCTAGCCCGCGCTCCACTTGTAACTTCCATTTACTGCTGCCTGCATTCTAGTGATTACTGCTGCCCACTTCCAGTGAAGAACCTGCTCGCATTCCAGACTTCTAGTTTGAGTCTGCCCCGAGTGCCCACCTAAGTCACTCGAGTTCATGTTCAAATTCGACATGAATGAAATTCGGAAGAAAATCGTCTAGCAATTTTTTTTGATAAAATTCACTATTAAATTCGAATATATATATATATATATATATATATATATATATATATATTACTTAAAATTTATTTTTATAATATATATTTTATAATATATTAAATATATATAATATAATTTTATAATATTTAAAATTTATATTAATGTAAACCTAACCTAACTTTACAGAATGATATTTTAGCCTAAAAACTTTACAGAATTATATTACAATTTATATATGATAATATATGTAATACTTGTGTTATATTATTATATTATATAATTATGTAATATATCATGTAAACTAAGATAAGATATTCGAGGTTGATAAAAACATACATCAACACTTCCATCTACCAGCTAGCCATGACATCTTCAAACAGATCATTTCCCACGCGGACTAATCGACAGCAGTCAACAGTTGCCAACATGGGCCCTTTCGTGTGGGATGCTACTCACGGACCGGGACTTCACTAAAATGACTGAAGTCTAAAAATCAGTGGCCTCAGTGCTTCAACAATGAACTATGAAGAATGGATGGCGGATTCACGTGGACTTTATTAGGGAGTAGGGTTACTTGGGGGCCGCTAAAGGGGAAAAGACGAATTCAAAACAATTTTTTTACGGATTTTAAAAAAACCGCCTGAATTTGTAGCGATTTCATTCACCTTAACATTCGCTAAACCAAAGAAATCGAAATTGGGATGAAATTCGCCGAACTTGATCGAACTAATTCGGTTGTCTTAAAAATTCACCGATTTAAGATTTTCAAGGGAAAAAACGGCAAACCTGGTGACTTAGGTGCCCACTATTCAGTGCCCAGTCAGCTGTTGGTGTGTTTCTGGCTTGCTTCTCTCTAGTGACAAGTCTCCAACCCAGCTCACATGGCCTGCCTCGCTGTCGCCCTCCAGTCTCCACTGTCACTTAAACCAGTTAACAAGCAAACATGGTGTTCACAATTTAAAACACATATCTGTAAGTCTGTATGATGTATCGAACCGGATTATGCAAGATTGAGATTATGTTGTATGTTAATCGAGCCTTTATGCTGTAGCAATTTGGCTATTACAATTAAGCCTTAAAGCCTAGTCAATTCTTTATTCATGCATTTAGACTATTCTTGAAAGCTAAGTAGACTTTTGCCAGGCCAAAGTTAGCAAAAATAATGTTTGAAATGGTAGTCTTCAAAAGGGGAGTTTGCAGGGAAGGTTTTGTAGATTTTTCACTAGTTTTCAGCCACCGGTTTAGAGAAAAATTTATATCACTGTTTATGACATTCTCAGAAAAATAAAGTGCTGGAAATAAACAAAAGTTTTCAGATTTAAAACATTGCTGTAAACAATCTTTTCAGTGACAGGAAATAAAAATCAGCATGCCATTTAATCACACAAAACACTAGGATTTTTGGCCAATGGCCCTGGAAAAACCCACTAGAGGAAAACCAGTCAGAGAGAGAGTATTTTTATTTTTTAGGAGAAGTTTATCATTTACAGCAATACACAGAAAATATCAAACCAACTTATCTCAACCCGGAAGATAAATTTCTGTCTCGATTTGCATGCTGAGCAACAAAAATCAAACTCTAGTTTTTTTCCTGTTTTTGCCTCGATTTCTGTGCCAATGTACGGACCTTGAAATTCATGCCCAAAAATCTGCCTCTAAAATTGTGCATGCTGCTTTCAAAACCGTACCGTACGGATTGTACGCACCATCAATAAATGCTGCTGTCTTCTCCTCGATTTTTGTGCCCTCTTGGCTGCTGTCATTTCCCTCGATTTGCGTGTTGCAAAATTTTTCCTCTTGCTTAAGGAAAATGGAAACTTTCTCTCTTCTCTCTCTCAGCTCTCTCTTCTCATTTCAATCTGCAAAAGTGAGGCAAAATGCCTTTCCCATGCCTTTTTGAGAAAACGCTAGGGTGGGTCTAATCCAACGGTGGAGATTAGATTAAATCAAGCGCTGAAATTAAATGCTCATATTTTATTTTAAAAATATTAATTTCACTCACCCACTTAAATTTATCAAAAAGTGACTTTAATGCTCTAAAGTCAAATTAAATGCTTTTACCTAAGTCATTTAATGCAAGGGTCACTTTATGTCCCCTCTCCAAGTGACCAAGGCAAAAGTCACTAGGGGAACACTTCCCTAGGTACAAAACTAACACTCCCTCTTATTGAGGAAGGTGTTCTGCACCACTCCCAACTTGTCTTTGAAGAAGACAAACTTGCCTCTCCCTAAAGACTTCGTCAGTATGTCTGCTACCTGCTCATCAGTGGAAATATACTGAAGCGTGACTGCTCCTATCTGAACATAGTCTTGGATGAAATGATATCTGATTGCTATGTGCTTTGACTGGTCATGAAAGACTGGATTCTTAGAGAGCTGGATGCAACTCTGATTGTCACAGTAAATCACCGTAGGCCTAAGCTCCTAACCAAATAAATTCACCAGCAACTTGTGAAGCCACAAGGCCTCGCAGCTGGCCAAACTGGCTGCCATGTACTCAGCCTATGCAGTACTCAATGCAACGGACTTTTGCTTTTGATTGAACCACGACACTGCTGCTGAGCCCATACTGAAACAACATCCGAAAATGCTCTTCTGGTCTGCCACACTGCTTGCCCAATCTGAATCTGTATAGCCAACCAATTTGATCCCCTCTGACCTCCTGTAGTCCAAACCAAAATCCACTGTCCTTGAAAGATAGCGCAACACATGTTTTACAGCGACCCAATGCACACTCCTAGGCTCAACCATGAACTGGCTAAGAGTGTTCACTACAAAACACAAATCTGGCCGAGTGTTGACCAGATACATCAATGACCTGATAAGCTGACGATATAAAGTAGGGTCCACCAACTCTTCCTCAGAAGCATGAAGCTTCTTCTAGTTGGTGATCATAGGTGTCGACATAGGCCTGCAATCTTCCATTTTGAATCTCCTCAAAATATCAACTGCATACTTTCCTTGCCCCAGTAAAATATGTCCAGGCTCCTGCCAAACCTCCAATCCGAAAAAATAATGCATCAGCCCAATATCAGTGATCTCGTACTCTGCTGCAAGATCCTTCTTGCAAGCTACAATGGGTCTCTCTCTCCCTGTGATAAACAAGTCATCAACAGATAGCAGAAAAACAAGCGAATCATCTCCAACCATGATGAAGTAGAGATTCGGATCTGCTTCACTCTTCTGAAATCCCATACTCAGCAAGTAAGAATCAATCTTGGAGTACCAAGCTCTTGGAGCTTGCTTTAGCTTGTAAAGGGCCTTCTTCAACGTGCATACATGTGTCTCTCTGTCATGTATCTCAAAGCCCTGAGGTTGCTCAATGTAAATCTCCTCTTGTATGATCCCATTGAGAAATGCGGTCTTCACATCCATTTGATGGATCTTCCAACCCATTTCTGCTGCAATGGAAATCAATGCCCTGATAGACGTATAACGAACAACTGGCGCAAAAGTCTCATCATAATCAATGCCCTCAACCTGTGAAAACCCTCGCGCTACAAACTTGGCTTTGTACTTCTCCACACTCCCATCTGCCGCATGCTTCAGCTTGTAAAGCCAACGAGAAGTCACCACTGACTTCCCCTATGGTCTCAGAACAATCTCCCATTCCATCATTCTTCATGATGGAATGGTACTCATCCATCATGGCATCTCTCCATACTGAATGCTGGGAGGCCTCCTCAAAAGTAGAAGGCTCAGAATCTCGTGTACAAGCCACCAACGCCATGCCCAATCTGTCAGGCATCTTGATGGCTCTCACCTTGTCACTGGGTGTCCTAGCCTTTAAGGCATCCTTCAAGGTCTCCCGAAGCCACTTAGGCTTCTTTTTCTCTGAACGTTCTTCCCACACTGGCCTGTCCTCATCTGAAGAACTACTAGAGCTAGAAGCCCCAGTCACCTGTGAACTTGAACCTGGTGTGCCAACACCAGGTGTACCCTGTAATCCTGATCTCGATCCCCTGTAAGGTGTACCTGTAACAGTAGACCCATCACCTGTCCCCGAAGACCTTGCTGGCCTAACCACTGAACCTGGTGAACCTGTGCCAACACTCTGTGGTCTTGTAACCCCGAAAACCTATGATCCTGACTGCTGTGTAGATGGAACCTGTGCCACAACTTGAGGTGCATGAACCTGCTGCTCTCCCTGCTCTGACTCTCTCGACCTCCTGAAGGTTCGCTCCTCCTCAAACTTCACATCCCTCCTCACCACCACTTTTCTTTGAGAGGGAAGATAAATGCGGAAAGCCTTCGCAGTCTCATCATACCCACAAAGACGCCCTACTTTCCAGTGGGCTCCAACTTTGTCCTCTTCTCTGAAGGGACATGAGAATAAATCAGACTACCAAATATACGAAAATGGCCAACTTCAGGCTTCTTGCTTGAAAAGCACTCCTTAGGTGTCATATTCCCCACTGCTCGAATGGGACTCCTGTTTTGAAGGTATACAGCGGTGCTGCAAGCCTCAACCCAAAGAAAGAAAGGAAGTGACTGGTCATGTAACATAGCTCGAGCTGCTCCAACAATGGACCTGTTCTTCCTCTATGCTACTCCATTCTGCTATGGAGTATACGGAACTGTCAATTGTCTTCTGATCCCCTCCTGTCTGCAAAATCCATCAAACTCCTCGGAGGTATACTTACCCTCTTATCTGATCTCAAGACTTGGATCTTCCTCCCTATTTGGTTGTCCACAAGAGCTTAGAACTCTTGGAACCTCTGCAAGACTTCCTTAGACTTCTTGCTCTTCAGAAAGTAGGTCCAGGTCTTCTTGGAATGGTCATCAATGAATGTCACATAATACTCGTATCCTCTCAAGGACACAGAAAACATAGGTCCGCATAATTCTGAATGTATTAAGTCGAGTACTAGCTGACTTGCTATCACTGCTCGGAAAAGCAGTCTTGGTGTACTTTCCCAAACCACACCCCCTGCACACATCACTCTGCCCTGTGCTGAACTCCGGTAAACCTGTCACCATGTGCCTCAACAAACCCAAGGCTGGATGATGCAAGTGAGCCATCTTCCTATGCCAAAGCTCTCACAACTCGCTGCTGCTGCTATGCGCTAAAGCATGCTGCGGCTAAAACAAGAGCCTATACAGTTTCCCACATCTCGCTCCAATGGCAACTGAAGCAGATGGTCCTGCGGTCTTGGGAAACAAATGCACGTGTCCATCAAGGAAAGACACCCCAAGACTTTGATCCTCGATCATGGAAACTGATACTAGGTTCTTCTTTAGCCTAGGCACATACAATACATCCTGCAATACCATGGTACACATGGACTCCCTCTGAAATGTACTGGTCCCATGTCCAACTGCGCTGACGACTAAGTCATCTCCCAACACAACCTCCACATCTGTATCTGCCTATGAAAGCTCGGAGAACATCTCACGAGCACCTGTCATGTGGCTCGAGGCTCCACTATCTATGTACCAAGTGCTGGAAGTAGATGCACTGTAAGAATGGTCTGTCACATAGAAAAACTCCCTCTCTCTGTCAACATCCACACTAGTGAGAATGGATGCTCTCTCTCTCTCTCAATATGCCCAGTGCATAGTGAAAACTCACTCTGAAATCTAGTTGCAAAATCATCGATCTCAGCTGAAGCGGCTGTCTGCTGCTTCTTCTTTTTCTTGTTCGGACACGTAGCAGCATAGTGTCCCATCTTGTGACATGCAAAGCACTTCACAGTGCTCATATCCTTCTTCTGCCCATCTTGCTGCTGCTTGGCCCCACCCTTCTTGCTCTTCTTCTTCCCCTTCGCTGTCAATGCCACATCCTTCTCATCCCCTCTACTAGTAGAGCCACTGCACTGCAAGAAACCCCTTTGAGTCTCCTCCTGAACAAAGTCATCACATACTCTGTCCCAAGATGTTAAGTTTTCTCTGGCCACCAACCCCTCAACAAACATAGCCCAAGGTGCAGTCACCCCATTTAGGGCTGTCCGCACTAACTCAGGAGCATCAATGGCCACCCCAACAGCTGCAAGCTCATCTCTCACCTGAGAGATCCTAGTAAGATAAGTCATACATGCTTCTCCTTTGACCATCTTGACGTTCTTCAGCTTCTCTCCAAGTACCGTCTTCCTGTTTTCATTAGTACTAGCAAACAAACCGGTCGAAGTAGTCCACATTTCATGCGCATGATCCTTCACTGAAATGTGAGGAATAACATGGTCTTTAACAGCATCTAAGATTATCCTCATGGCTTTAATATCCTTCTTATTAAAGGCTGCAAGCAATACTGCATCAGTAGGAGGAATAGTAATGGGATTTGCTGTAGTGTTTTTAACTACTTCCTCCCACAACTCATTCTCTCTCAGCACAAGTAAATTCTGGGCTTTCCATGAGACAAAGTTCGCTGCCCCATCCAACCTATCCTCAGTTCTAAACCCCACGGAAGTCATTTTCTCAAAGAACAAGTTTCAGCAAAATGTACTACGGTCACAAAGGTTTTTCTGAATTCTAGAAATGACTGTTTCACTGCTAAAATTTAATTTTCTGCCACAACCCGCTCTGATACCGTGTAGATTTTTCACTAGTTTTCAGCCCCTGGTTTCAAGTAAAATTTATATCACTGTTTATGACATTCTCAGAAAAATAAAGTGCTGGAAATAAACAAAAATTTTCAGACTTAAAACATTGCTGTAAACAATCTTTTCAGTGACGGGAAATAAAAATCAACACACCATTTAATCACACAGAACACTAGGATTTTTGGCCAATGGCCCTGGAAAAACCCACTAGGGGAAAACCAGTCAGAGAAAGTATTTTTATTTTTCAGGAAAAGTTTATCATTTACAGCAATACATAGAAAATATCAAACCAACTTATCTCAACCCGGAAGATAAATTTCTGTCTTGATTTGCGTGCCGAGCAGCAAAAATCAAACTTTAGTTTTTTTTGTTTCTTGCCTCGATTTCTGTGCCAATGTACGCACTGTATGGACGAAATGTATGGACAAACTGTACATACGGTACAGACCGTACGAACCTCGAAATCTGTGTCCAATTTTTTTTCTCAAAAATCGTGCCCAAAAATTGTGCTTGCTGCGTTGAAAACTGTACCGTACGGGCTGTATGGACCAGCAATAAATGCTGCTGTCTTCTCCTCGATTTTTGTGTCCTCTTTGCAGTTGTCCTTTCTCTCGATTTGCGTGTTGCAAAATTTTTCCTCTTGCTTAGGAAAAATGGAAACTCTCTCTTCTCTCTCTCAGCTCTCTTTTCTCACTTCAATTTGCAAAAGTGAGGCAAAATGCATTTCCCATGCCTTTTTGAGAAAACCCTAGGGTGAGCCTAATCCAACGGTGGAGATTAGATTAGATCAAGCGCTGAAATTAAATTTCTCATATTTTATTTCTAAAATATTAATTTCACTCACCCACTTAAATTTATCAAAAAGTGACTTTAATGGTCTAAAGTCAAATTAAATGCTTTTACTTAAGTCATTTAATGTAAGGGTCACTTTATGTCCCCTCTCTAAGTGACTAAGGCAAAAGTCACTAGGGAAATACTTCCCTAGGTACAAAACTAATAGGTTTCATAGTTTAGACCTGGGAACATCTATTTTAGCAAAATACAGAAGTAATATGCACTTGCAACAAAGTTAAAACTGAAAGGTTATACTGGCTGTTTGTCATAATTCATAAGTTGGTTAGAATGTTGGTTTCAGACTTTCAGTTCAATGCCAAAAGGCAGGTCTAAAGTAATAAAACCAACAGAAATACTCAAAACTCTCTGCTTAATGTGTTTATATGTTTAATGATTAATCATTAATGTTGGTATAGTTTCATTTTTACAGCATGATGAGTTTTATTAAAAAAATTCATATATATATATATATATATATATATGTATGTATGTATGTATTTTTAAAATTTTATAGTCTCTTGAATTTAATGTTGAATTTTATCACCAAAGTTTTCATTGTTGATTTTTGGATGAACATCAAGGTTGTAGAATTCGAACACAGATTTGAACCATGTGACTTAGATTGTAATTAACATCCCAATTGCACAATTACAAGGGGAATTTCTTACCATGTTTTTTATGATTTTGCATTTTACCACACATATTTTATTATTTTTGCACCACTAATCTTTTTCATGGTTTGGTTGGTTTTAACATCCAATTGCACAATTATAGGAGGAATTTTTTCCTTTCTTTTTTATGATTTTGCATATTACCACTTTTATTTTATTATTTTAGCACCACTAATCTTTCATGTTTTGGTTGACTTTAACATCCAATTGCATGATTACATGGAGGAATTTCTTACCTGCCTTTTATGATTTTGCATTTTACCACTTATATTTTATTATTTCTGCACCACTAATCTTTTTCATGTTTTGATCAGTGAAGCACCACTCGTGAGATACTCGCGAGTACCCACGAGTTGATTGTCGGGTCGGGTAATCGCTTTAGACTCGAGAAGCACATGCCATAACATGTGGACTTGCCAAAACTCGTGGGCTCAGTTGGACTCGAACGTGAAAGGGAAAACACGCCTCGTGGAAAGGATATCAGATGCCATGACGCCATTTTGTTTGAATGAGGGCGGATGTGCCTTCGACAACAATTGAAGGGCATCATTCGAAAAACGGATGTGCCTCCAACAACAATCGAAGGGCAACAATTGAAGAACGAAAGTGCCTCCAACAAAATCCTTGTGAAGCATTGACAAAGGGTTTCCATGCTTGTTGTGTGTAGGGTCCTTACTTGGCGGTAGGTAGGTTAAACAAGCATGGCGCCCTTTTAATATAAAGCCACTATATGTAAATTAAATTATAATTATAATTATAATAAATATATATGAACATTATACAATTGGTAAATTATGTGTAACTATATATATATATATAAAAGTCATCGAACACGTCCAAAACCCCCTCGTGTCCTGTGGGGTTGTGTCGAGCACTAACACGGTGTCAACATGTGTCCGACATGTGTTTTTTCGTGTCTTGTGGGGTTGTGTCGAGCACGAACACGACGTCAACACGTGTCCGACACATGTTTTTTCAGACACATTGACATTGTGTCCCAACTGACCTACGATTGAGCGAGGATGAAGTTCCTTAGCGAAGGTGTTCCTTTTCCTTCTTGTCAACATTTTACTCTTGTTCCCCTTCATTCTTCCACATTCCAATACTATTGAACATAAGAAATTTGGATATTAAGGATTACACGTTGAATTTATTATGACATTTATTTAGTAAACTTACCATGCTTACGTGTCCGACACATGTTTTTTCAGACACATTGACATCGTGTCCCAACTGACCTACGATTGAGCGAGGATGAAGTTCCTTAGCAAAGGTGTTCCTTTTCCTTCTTGTCAACATTTTACTCTTGTTCCCCTTCATTCTTCCACATTCCAATACTATTGAACATAAGAAATTTGGATATTAAGGATTACACGTTGAATTTATTATGACATTTATTTAGTAAACTTACCATGCTTACTCAAAGAAATTTGTTAATGAGTTTTGTCTATTTGTTAGAGAATATTAATCAAACATGCTAGGAGGAACATGATGAGTCGATAACCTTTATTTCAACCCTTTCCTTTCTAATGTCATCATATTCCATTTCTTTCATACACCATGGTGGCATTTATTCCATTATATGAGGTTGCCTCAAGCTATAGATTTGTTATTCACCAATAGAATGGCCTACAATTTTCATAAAAATTGCAAAAGACAACAGAGAATCCAAAGGAGATGATCTCTATGTGTTCATTTAATGTGCTCATCTCTAACTTCCTTGAGCTATCATCTTTGTGTCTCATTGTGATTTGTGAATAAGAGAATGTGTAATGTGTATTGATTCTAATTAGTAATTTCTATTGAATGTTTGTAAATGTTATAGTTTCTAAGATAATTTGATCTATATGTCTATTTTTAATATATATCATTTTTAAAATATATATAAAACATGTCCTCAGTGTCTTGATTCTGGGGGTTGCTGTGTTTGTGTCAAATGCTTGTATTTTTGTGTCCTCGTGTCAGGTGACTTATATATATATATAGATATTAGTATTTACATTTAATGGTATGGTATTTTAAAAATATATACACGAACTGAATGACGAATCTCAACAAGAAATTCGAACTCCATCCTCATTAAGGAGTAAACTTCAAACTCTGCCTGAGTTTTTGATGGGTTGGGTAGGAAAATCTTATTTGCAGGTGAACCAAAGGAGTTTAGCATATGAATTTAATTTTCCTCCTCATCTCCTGTAGGTTGGTTTCACTTCGAGAACTGCGTAAAATTTCTCCAAAAGGACCAAATTGTTATTTGACATGCACCCAAACTTGATGTTTATTGTTGTATACTGCTATTCCGAAGCACAAGCAGCCCTAAGGGGTATGTTTGTGTTATGTTGTATTATCATCATTTATGTGATGATGTTATGAATTATTGTATATATTGTAGTTGTATAGCTTATATGGATTTGAAATGTCATTAACCTCTTTTTGTGTCCAAAATTTACCATATTTTATGTTTTTTCCTATTTGTTGAGTCTGCCCTGAGTCTTTCTCGAGTCAACGAGTCACATGTCGGGCAAGTCTTTGTTGATTCCAAGTCGTGCAACATTGGTTTTGATTGACTTCGTTGGAAATATTGTATGTGCTTGTTAGAAAGCTAGGTTATTATTGAAAATATCTATACCCAAGAATGTTGCATATTGTTTTGGCACAGATTTTTCCTATTAATTAATATTAATTGATTACAGTGGTGGTGTTCCTAAGGTACACTTATAAATGGTTTTGTTGCTTTGATCAGAAGACAATATTGTTTCATATTTTGTGGCTTGAAGACAAGGAATGTATTAACATGGCTAGCGTCCAATCTGTATTGACCCATTTTCATTTTGGATTGGATTACAAATGCCACCTCAAACTTCCATTCCATTATTGCAGAATCTCTACTTGGAGTTCCCATGTGTGTGCTAGTTGTGTAGTTGCAGATATGATATGTTGAAGTGGAAGGTCTTGTTATTGGATCCTATGTTTCTTGTCATTGGATCATATGTTTGTGATCCATAGCAACTAATCTCCTTGATTTATAATGAATTATTCTTCTCAAACTATTCCTTGGTTGTCAATAATCTGTTGGCAAGTTATAACTTCTTTGTAGAAGGAGAAAATCACAATTGTTTTTCAAGTATGGAAATTAGTAAGTACACTTCTTAGGCGTTTCTTGCACTTACAAAATCAACATTGGGCCCAACATCAACTAGATCCAAAAATAAATTGATAACAATCCCTATTGAGAGATTAAACTTAGATCACCAAATAACTTTCAAGTTCTAACTATATAAACAAATGGTTCAATGTCTCATCACTCATCCACTTGGAATTGGTGAATACTCTTTCAAGAAGGTTCTTACTTCCAGGTGTTTTTCTTCACTGTAAAAGGCCAAAGACTTGCCCAAATTAATAATGTTAGAGAAAATTTTATCTCTTTTCTTTGTGAAGTGTATGCCTACTAATTTGTTGGTACAAGGCTAAACTATTTTAGTATTTAATTCCCAAGTGAGTACAAGCCGTTGTTAATACTTCACAAGTCATAGCTAATGAGATATACCAATTTTTTTTGATTGTTTGGAAACAATGTTGGGAGATAGTCAATTGTGTATGTAGATCAAACATGCTAGTCAAAATCTTGTGATTGCAACATTAGTTGCAACAAGCTTAACTCACTTGAATAGTAACTAGTCTATGATGTAACAAATTAGACAAGATAAAAAATATTTCATATACTGTACACTCATGTGGGGACAATATATTGGAAAACAGTTGAATCTTCAGCAAATTTTTACAATGAGATATAAACAAACATGAAATTTTAGACCAAAACTAACAATTTAACGATAAACACCATTTGGTTTACAATCTTGGGGATGTGTATAAATAACATGTCAAGAGAATGAAGCATTTAATTTCTCCTTTATTCATATCCTAAAATACATGTGTACAAAACTCAGGTTTAGGGAGATTAAGAGACAAAGTGAAGATGGCGATTCATTGCGACTGTTGGACAAAATATAAATTAATTCATATGTTGATCACTCACACGAGGATAATACATTGGGAAACAATTAAACCTTGAGCATTCTTTAATGAAAGATACTTTTGCAATGAGATAAATCAATCATGAATTTTTTGAACAAAACTAACAATTCAACAACCACACACCATTTTGTTTACAATCATGATGATGCATATAACTATAAATAATATATTTACAGAATCTGGAGTATTTTATATCTCCTTTATTGATATCATAAAATACATGTGTATAGAACTTTGGTTTAGGGAGATGAAGAGACAGTGAAGATGATGATCCATTGCGACTGTTGGTCATCTGCACACAACAAAGCATTGTGTTTCCCATCAACATCAAGGCAAGTGTGTGAAGGAGAAAGTTTATCCAAAAGAAGCATAATAAGTTTAAGCATGACCGAATTCTAGTATAGCATGATTGGGTCATAAAGTTGGAATTGCACTACTGGGATATACACATCCATGACACAATGTTGAAGTGCCACTTTGATGTGCGCTAAAGTTGGCCTTTGTAATGTGCATCTTGTGTTAATGATTTTGTGGAAACTTGCATCTTTGGTGCAAGGGCCAAAATGAAACGTGCTTACTTGGCCAAATTTCTTGGGTGAACCTCTTTCTAGTAGAAATTTTCTTGTCATGGAATCAGTTGATCTCTAACTCCTTTTGGGATCAACCCCATTACCTTAGCAACCGTTGCCCTCCAACCACTGTCTTGGGAATTAGGGAAACTCGATTTGAATCTACTTTGAGGTGTCCTACTTGTTGGCTTGGGGCGAATGTGATTTCAACTTGATCTAATAAAGTTTTAGTGTTTCCTATATAGTTGAGCCTTCTGCTAATTTTAACAACTAACAATTGGGGATTGACACACCAATATTCTCTTCTTCACCATTCATTGTAGATGGCTCATAGAGATTTAGGTGATCTACATTGATCATTTAATGATGCCTATATAGGTTGGTAAGTCCAACTTGAACATGTTATTTTCAATTACCTTGATGATAGTGTAAGGTCCATATTTCAGTGGCTTGATTTATCTCTCCTAAAAGTGGTACTTTTGAGGTATGATCTAATTTGCATGGTTTTGATCATACCTACTTTTGAGCTTCTATTGATACTTGCACAAAGCTTCTTGAACTTCATGTTGCCGCCTTTCACACACCTGGGTCACGTGGCATAAATCTTCAAGCCACTCGGTGTGTCCTTGGGGGCATGTCTTGAATCAAGGCTGTCACCTTGTTCTTGACTCCTCCGTTTAGGCTCAACTCCTAACGAAGCCAAGGGGGGTAGACCCTATTAAGTTACTAAGGATGATTTCTTAGTGTGATGATGTTAAACTGAATCAGTTACTTAGGAGTTTGAATATTTTAACTATAGACAATTAAAGATGACAAGCTACGAAAATAAACACACGAAAGCACAAAGCTGATACACAATATATATATGAAGCAAAAATGACCAGTGCCTTAAAATGGAGTCAAGTCAATAAGATCAATGTGCTTGCATGTGCTTGGAGTGGATGTTTTGCGATTGCATCTTGGTATGTTTTAAGTTAAAATTGAAGTATGACTTGATTAAATTAGGCAAAAGGGGGACTCCAAATATACCTGAGAGTACTTGGAGTATGTCCAAAACTAAACCTTCACGGCTACCCGCAAGGAATATGTGGGCTGAAATGGAGTCTCTGGGGCTATTGTTCATAACGCACCCGTTAAGGTGTGACAGAGATCGGCGCCTCGAGGTCACTTTTCAGTAAGTTCCCGCTTCCTTTGGGTATTTTGCCACCGTAAAGGTTTGATCGAGGTGTTGGATTTTCACTTGATGGTTTGTCAGTTGGGGAGAGTGAGTCCTAATTATACTAGTCACCCAAGTGCTTTTGATACAGCTTGACTGATCGGACGAACCGCAGCCAAGTGTAGAGCATACACACTGGAGTCTTGTCAATTTTAGTAAGTTTTAAACTGAATTTTCTTGTTTAAAAGAAAAGCCTCCAAGAACCTCTTTCGATCCAAGTGGATCTCAATCGGGGAATCGAGGATGGGTTAATTTTAAAGTTGCTGATAAACAAATGATAGAAAAAATCAAATAGATACGCAGTTCTAGTTTCTTAATTAATCCTACCACGAATCTCTTTCCCCTTTCGGGTCAATCGGGAAATCGTGGGGTAAGTATTACGATTACTTTGAAATGTAAGATATGGAGTATGGAATTAATAACAAAATCAAGTATACTACCCTGCAAATTAGATCAATGCTAGCAAAAAAGAAATAAACAAAAATCGACGAAAAAGGCACCGACGCAAATCCCCCCAGGGGGGATGGGGAATGGGCTCGAAAGAGCCTATTCCAAAAATGATTTTATTTATTAATGGTTACAGTATCAGAGGATTGATATATCAGAGAATTCTTGGTCCTTATACAGGCTGAAACCAAGATTTTACAACTTTGGAAAAATTTTGAGTTTTTTGGTGAAAAGGGAGACCCCTGGGGGGATTTGAACGCTCCAAAAGCCACTTCGGATAGCAGCTTCCTTTCTTTTCTGTCAGACCTGCTAAAAGACAGCGAGCATGTTAGAATAACAAATGCCCAAAAACACTTTAAGAGTACCTTTGGATCATCCTACCTTATCTCAGAAAAAAAGAAGTTAAGACTAGCTAAAACAAACGAAAAGGAACCAAGGAAAGCAAGATTTCCTTGGGATCTTGGCTTGCTGTTTGTGCAGCCAATGAAAGTGCACTGATATTGCAGATATTAAATTTTATAACAGTGAAAGGAAATCTAATGCATGTGATCTACAAGTTTTCTTTAAAAATCATGCAAAAAAAAGATGATTTCCCTACAGCTAGTTCTAGGATGCTTATGAAACTTTTTTAAGTGCAAGATCTAGGATATGAGCTATGAAATATTAGATCTATGTATATTTTACTTTGATGAAACAGATCCAAATGAAATCACAGCTATGAACTGAAAAAGTAACCGGGTAAAGTGTTGATTTTGAGGGAGGAAGATGAGGAGAAAAGTGTTGTTTTCCTTGAAGATCCACAGTGGAGCTTTCAGGTGGAATGTCGAGGAACTATGCCTTTTGGAAGGTTTTGAAGAGAATGAAGAAACAAACTAGATCAACATCCTCTCCAAAGTATGAACCTGCAACTCAGCTGAAATCAACGAACTTGCCAAGAAACTTGTGAGATCCGATTAGTACATACAAAGAGATTCAAGATAACATGCATATAAGCTTATAGGACATGCTAAATCTAGATCTCTAAATATGCATCAAAGGAGAGTGACAGTCAATAAACTTATTGAACAACACCTTTCCTATCAAGATTGTAATAAGCTAATTACCAATCTTAACCACAGATCTACAAGAAATTAGCAAAAAATGACCACAGATACAGGTTACCTCAGTAAAACAATGGCAATAATCATCCACACATGTAATTGCACCACACCGTATTGCCTCCAAAGCTTTTCTTTATTTCAAATGAAGAATTACAGAGTTACAATAGCAACAGCACCTCAATCCCAGTTCTAACTCTGGAGGAAGAGGAGGCTGTGCATGGATATATACAAAATACAGGAGATCCAGCCCAGGGGGGGTGCAAATCCTCATGGAATCAGATGAAATCAGCTGATGGAGAGTCCATTAATGCCTGATCTGTGTCTAGCTGAGCCAGATCTGAGTCTCACTGAGTGCAACTCTCAATCGAGGGGCTGATCTGACTGACACTTC
>LPNX010078710.1:135559-172834 GCA_001517045.1 Pseudotsuga menziesii | reverse complement strand
CCACCCCAACTTTGGAGGTATGGAGTGAAAAACTCAGAAATTATAAGTTGTTTATTCAACAACCAATAATAACCAAGGGGAAAAACACCCTGGGCTGATCGGATTGACAAATGAAGTCTAAGAGACCGAGTCTTTTACAGACACTATCATGTTAGAACATTTATTACAACTCCCCCATGGGGTATGAACATGTGATATAGTACAACAAGCACTTCCCGTACTTCCACAGGTCTTCTGAAGTCCGAACAAGTTATCCTTGTCCGGTTCACCAGGCTCACTTGATAAAAAAAACCACTAAGTACAACTTAGGTGGTAACACTTCAACATGCATCTTTTAGATGTGTTCAATAAACATTGTGGCTTTCTCTCATGTGGTGGCGTCCTTACCCTCACCTCGGTGATAGGGATCAAAATGGCAAATGATTCCATTAATGAAATTCCAATTCATGCTTCAAAATGTGAAGTCTCTATTGTAATGTGTATTGTGAAATTGTATTTTTCTTGTACATATGGATTGTTGCATGTTGCAATCCATTTATTCAGATGTTTGTGATTGGGACATTTTAACATTTGAACTATGGTGCAATTTACTACCTTTGTTTGTACTTTGGTTCAAGGCTGGAACACAATAATCCTATTTGGATTGCTATCCATAGATTCCATAACGCTCACCAAATGTGGCTAAGAAGTCAACAACATAGGTTTTTTTTGTTCAATTTCTTGTCACTGGGGGCCAGTAGCAATGAACCATTGGTAAGAACCGCAACCCAGGGGCATCTAAGCCATCAAGGTCACCCAGGGATCGCTCCTGGCTTGGGCCACACCAACCCTTAACATGGCTGGATTTTTTGGTGTCTCTTACCAACTAGCTCACCCCTAAGGGGAATTGAACCCGGGTCACCCTGCTGACGAGATCCACACCTTTAACCAAATGAGCTAGCGAGAATTGACTTAAAATGTTAGTAGGACATGGAGGTGGGCTTTGATCCACTTATGTGTCCATGGGTCATGAGATCATTTAATGCAATCTCTCTGGTTGGAACCACACGTTCAACCACTACCTCAAGGTGCTCCCATGGCTCCAGGTTCGGCCCTCATTGGAATTGAACCTTGCCCATTGGTGAAAAACTCCTTGCTCTTCACCAATGAATCCAACCCCTTTGGGCAAAGTCAACAACGTAGTTAGTGATGAACAAAGACGACAACCATTGCACCCATACTCTTTCAAAGAACATTCATGTAGTTTGCTGCATTGAAACAATCTTCTTGCAAAGTATCACTATGGCCATTTTGTTGAAAAAAATCCATGATCACCATCAAATAGTCTTTGCCCCCACTTTCTAATGCTAGGCATGCAAGGAAGTCTGTTGATGCTAATAAGTGGAGTGTATTTGCCCAACTTCCTATTTGTGGGAATTGATATGCTACAAAGGGAACAATTTACAAAGTTTGCCACCATTTGTGCCATCTTTAGCTAAAATAAAATACCTATGTAAGTTCGTAGTTGTCTTCTCCACTCAAAAGTTCTTTGAAATTTTTAAATGGTACGTGTTGCACCAACTATAATCTGTGATTTTTATAATGATACTTCACATTATTGAATTTTCTTAAATAGGTAATCCACTGTACAAGACATGCATCCTTATCTTGCTCTGTGAATGGAGGAAATAGAGAGTCTTATGGTTGTATATTAAAATCTCTATTTTGTGCAAATAATGTTGCAATGCTTCATCGCTTGAACCAGCACATACATCTCTCAAACATATGCGACTGATTCAAAACAATTATTGAAAAAGTCTTGAAGTGGTATGCAGCAGGGTTTTTGGTGTTGCAGTTCCCTTGGTATGTGAGAAGAATTCCACCTAAATCTCAAAGGCTTGTTAGATATTACGTATGGAGAGAACAAGAGTAGTCACAAATCAACGCTTGATCTTGTCAGATGCTTCCTCTTGCTGGGCATCCTAGTGGAAGTGGAATGATTCCTACTTGTGTGACATCCCGATTGAAGTCACCAAACAAACTATCTTGAGGCTTTGATGTGGCTACTTTTTTTAGCTATGAAACAAGTGTCAATGTTGGATCTTTTTGATGTCACTTAGTAAGTTTGGCCATCCTTGAGAAGTCTGTACTCGCACTGTCGGTAGATTGCATCACGATCCCATTGATATGGATTATGCAGTCATATGCTCCTTGATTTGAATCTTAATGGTGAATAGCTTTCACATTCTGTGCAACAGGGATGCATGATAGTGATCAAGGAAATGCCTTTTGAGTCTTGACATGTTAGGTGATGATATACATTTCTTTCCCTCTCTGTTGCAGTCAACTTTTGTCTCTTCTCTAGATTAAGCTTCCAACATTCATCCTTCTTGTGTACTATGTGCTTGTAGTATTTGCAAGAGGGCACAATCTCTTTTGCCACATGCTGTCTTTCCTTGTGAGTTGGAGTTAGTCTTCTGCTCTGAAGTCTTGCTGAATGGTTTCTTTATCACATCATATTTTACAATGATCATCTTTTCTTCACTGGAAATAGTGTTTGTAGTGTTATTTTTATTAACTTACTAGGCTTCTCTAACTATTCTTAACCTCTGTTAACTCGGCCTTACGACATGCATCTTCAAGTGTCTCTGTCATTCTTCTCAATCTCCTTTTGGGTAGACATAATCACTGAACTTGGTCACTAACTTTGCTTCTTCGTCCATCAATGTGAGTTGGAGTTAGTCTTCTGCTGTGAGGTCTTGCTGAATGGTTTCTTTATCACATCATATTTTACAATGATCATCTTTTCTTCACTGGAAATAGTGTTTGTAGCGTTATTATTATTAACTTACTAGGCTTCTCTAACTATTCTTGACCTCTGTTACCTCGGCCTTACGACATGCATCTTCAAGTGTCTCTGTCATTCTTCTCAATCTCCTTTTGAGTAGACATAATCACTGAACATGGTCACTAACTTTGCTTCTTCGTCCATCAATCTGTGTCAAATTGTATGGTGGTCGAACTCCAACATAGAGGCATGCACCATTTGGTTGGACTTCTGTTGCAGGTGTTGCCGCTTTTGTTGTTTATTTGAATTGTTGACATCATGGATTTTACCGTTACAGATAGTTTGAAATTGTCCCATGTCTTTGCTCACACAAATTATTCCACCATAGCAAAGCTTCTTTGTGCATCGTAGTTTTGCGAAGGCATTATTGCCTTCATCTGTGCACTTGTTTCAATTCATAGTAGCAATCTAGCTGCTTCAGTCATTGATTGAGTTGTAGGGTGTAGAATGATGTCTTTATCTTGGTTTCCACTCTGAGAGAGGAGCCCAGAATCAGCGAGAAACCTCCTCGATCTCCACTCGATTTGGGGTTGGGATTGCTTCCAGAGGGCTTCTAATGGATAGCAGCCTGTCTATATTGGATAGCAAATGGATGATATTGGTCACAGTTGTCTATCCATAGTCTTGTCCTTGCTACTATCAACATTGGCAATTCTTGCTTTGTGCAGTTCCATGGGACTCTGCAGATGTTCCTTTATTGCTCTCTTCATCAGAGAGTGAATTTTAACCGTAAGCTCTGTAAATTCCTGTTGAGAACCTACAAACTAGATTTACCCATGTAGGGATTTCGTCAAACACTTAGCCAAACTCTGATTTCCGTCTCCTATAAAACTTAATGTTAAATTTTTGTACCTTAGAAGTTGTTCCCCTAGGTGATTTTGCCTAAGTCACCAGGAAAAGGGGAAAAGTTCACATGACCCTTGTATTACTGGCTTTAGGTGAGCATTAATTGCACTTTAGGGATTAAAGTGCACTTTATGAAAAATTAAAAAGGTGGTTTGGTGGAAATTAAATAATGGAGAGAAAAAGTGTTTTTGTCTCATCTGTCCATCTAATCCAATATGGGCCCTTGGATTAGATGGCCTTTCAGCTACCCCATTATTTTTTATTAAATACAAAGTTCATGTGAAGAGGCATTTTTCATTCCAAGCGATTTGGAGAAGAGTTCTTCATGTGTATTGGAGAAGTTGACCAGCAGGAGAGAGGAAACCATACAGCACGAATTCCATGGTGTTTTCAGATTTATTAACAGCATGAAAATTGAGGCAGCTTGCACACAAATCTAGGAGCATGATTTGGGCACAATTTTCGAGGACAGGTTCAGCATTTATCAGTCTGTACAGAAATCTGTACAGTTCGTACAGTAATCTGTGCAGTCAGTATGTCGTGTGTTTGTTGGCTGGGTGCATGATTCAAGGCAGTCTGGGCATGATGATCGAGCGGCGAGCCACTTTTGCTGCTGTTTCAGTGGGCACATTTTTCAAGAAGATTAGAGTAATTCTGGCCACAAAATTCTAGGCCATACAGGCTGTACACTGCAGAGAGGGAGCATGGATTTCGAGACTGCACAGAATTAATGGCAGCCTCTGAACTGTTTTCTAAGCACCCATCTGGTTGAGATAAGTTGAATTTGAACTTGAAAATTTGCTGTACAAATGTTTATTTGAAGAAGAAATAAAAACTCTCTCAGAAACAGGTTTTCCCCTAGTGGGTTTTGCCTGGGCAAATTGCCAAAATGTTTGGTATCTGAAATTTTTATGGTGTGCACTTTATTTAATTCTCTGCCTGTAAAAGTTTGGAGTTCATCTTTAGTTTCAAGTTCATATTTTGCTTATGAGAAATGACTCAGTTGCAGCAATAAAAATTCACTGGGTTGGGCATTAAACAATACATATTCAGACTTGAAACCGGGCTGGGATTGAACCTTAAAAACTTGCATTTAACAGTAATGCATTTAAAGTTTAAACCCAATACATTCAACTGTATTTTATGAGCAGAAACACAAATGAATAAGAACTTGCAGCAGAAATAAATGATCAGTAGACAAGCATTCATCCAAACATTTGACAAACAAAATTTCGGGCAATGCCCCTGGAAAAGCCCCGAAGGGAAAACCAGTCCAAGAGATTTTTTATTGATGTGAGCCCACAGAAATTTTTGAGTGTTACAGCAGAGAAAATCAGCATTAAATACAATTCACTTTCCTGGAAATTTGTGCCAGTCCACCTCAAAATTTCTGCCCCGTCTGTACATCCTGTACAGAGCTTCTACAGTCTGCTCCTCGTTTTTTGTGCACAGAAAATCACTGCTTGGCCCCTTGAAATTCATGCCTGCCTCAAATTTTGTGCCTCTGTCAGCTGTATGGCCTCGATTTTTGTGCCACAGTTCTGCTGTGCAGACTGCCTGGAATTCTGTGCCCCTGCTCAGCTGTACTGACCTTGGAATATGTGCCAGGAATCAGCTGTATGGTTCAGTCATAAATGCCCTGTACAGCCTGCATTAAATACTGAATTTGCATTGGCATTGTTGCCCAGTTTACTTAGGAATTGTGCTTCCTTCTCTTTCAGCTGCTTTTTTGTCTCTTTCTTCAGCTGTTAGCTCTCTCTCTCTTTTGGTAAAGTGTGCATTTTCATTCTCTCTTTCTCCTTTTATTAATTCTCTAATGGCCCTTCAAGCTACCTCCAGATCTCAACGGTTAAGATTAGATCTTGGCTTAACTAGATCTACCATTGTGACTTAATCTCTCATTGAGTTCACTTAAATCACTTAAGTGACCCAAACTTTGTAAAGTCACTTTTGTCATTCAATTAAAAAGTACACTTACCAACATAATAAAATCACTTTATAAAGTAAAGCGCCTGGAGAGTGAAATTCGCTCGGTCACTTCTGCATGCTAGGTACTGCCAATGCAGAAGTACCTCCGAGCTACCAAAAACTAACAATTCCAGCAACTCTGAAACGGTGCTCAAATACCAATTTATCTGGATGTGTGCTAACAGAAATACTGCAGTCACAACAACAATTGTGATGAGCTCTACTCACACAGTCACCAGTCTATGGTGAGACAAATTACTTAAGCAAATTGGAGAGAGTAGGAATGAACTCATAAATTGATCATACACATTGGCACGATAAATTAGGCAACAACGCAACCCTGAGAATTCATTAATGAAAGAAATCTGTACAGTGTACAGTGAGGCACAAATGGCATGCAGCTTGGCAACTCAACAAGCAGGCCAACAACCAACTATGAACCCCTTTATAATCCCAGTAAAGTGTATAAATATTCTGTCAAGGGAATAGAGTGATTTGTTTCCTATCTTTTGATATCCTAAAATGCATGTACAAAAATTAGGAAGATGAAGAAGATGATGATCCATTAGGACTGTATTGCTGAGCTGTCCACACACATTAAAGCTTGTTGTGTGATTGCCACAAAGCCCGACTCTGAACTGTGACTTCGACTTATCCACGTAAGTGCTCTTCCCTTTAATTAATCCTCCTCCTTTCTCGTTTTTCCATCGCCGGAAGGTACATGCGCTTCGGGAACCAATTGAACAAACTTAAACGAATTGACCTCTTAACCATGTGCACCAAGGTACTTTGACAAGTTTAAGTGTGACTGAAATCTGGAATAGCATGACCTAGTCTCAGCACTGGAGCTGCATAACTGAGATATAGGTGTGTCTGCAGCACAGTATCAAATTGCCGCTCTGATTTGTGCGTAAGGTGATTTCTATGTTGTGCACTTCATGCTTATGGTTCTGTGCGACTTTGCGACTTTGCGACTTTGGTACAATGTCATAACTGTGCACACAGGGACAATAGTTTTTGGGTGAACCTCTTTCCAGCTCAGCTCCTGTAGTGATGGACTTGGTCAATCTCTGACTCCTGTGAAGGGTATTTGTATCTGTCTGGAACTTTTTCTGGAGTTGCATCTATAACAAAGGTGGGAAGATGGCTTTGGTAGTTGTGATTCTAGTTGTATATTTGTAGAGGGATGAAGATAAGTTAATGTATCAAATTTTCCTGCATACATCTACAAGTGATTATGTTGCAGTGTCAGATGCATGCTAGAATCAAAATTAATGGGTATGCACATTATAAAGGCTCATTTTGATATTGAATACCTGACCAACAAGTACCTTGACTATAAACACCCCAGGACAAAAATTCCCAGGGCAGCATCTAAAAAAAGTATAAGGTTTGTCTAAACTTTACATGGCACCAAGATACAACTAATAACCTTATAACAGGGGGATTCCACAATGTCAATTTATAAATCAGTCTGCAAGGTTATCATGTTTAGACACTTGCTCACTTATTTAATAGCCATAGGTTTTATGCTTGTGTCTACCCCAGATGAATCTGGGAATATTTGATTATTCGCTCATAGAAACCTGTGTATCTTAAATGGGAATAGTCATCCAGTGCTTAGGGTGTTTTGGACATTGCTTTTGGGACTCGGGAGTAAAAGACTTGCTCACTGCCAAACTCTAGATTTCATTATAACTTCAAAGTTCACATGTTAGCATTGCATTATATATTCGTTACTTTAATCCATAACTGTGGTGTTCTCTGGCATTCTTGACAAGGTTTTGTTTTCCTCTGGGTTGTCATTATTTCTGGTAGTATTGGTGAGTGGTTTGTGACTGTTATGCTGATTTTAGCATATAAATTGAAACAAACCTAATAGGATCCTTTCAAACCATTTGAATTGTATTAGTTATATTAGAATGTATCTAGTTGTTTGAATCAGACCAATAGGTTTTATTATCCTTTATTTGGTATAATCTTTCCATCTTCCTCAATCATGCATGTTATATTTCTAAATAGACTTTAAGGTGGGTTTTCCAGCATGTCCCAAATAATGAGTATTTTGAATTTTCAACCAGGCATCCTGTTCGGTGGGAGAAAACGACAATTGTTGTGATGAATGAAGTGCGTGTTAGCAGCCCATATCTCCCAGAAAATGTATCAGGAGGTGCTCCAGTTGCCAATGATAGGGTGAAGAAAGTGGTGAGTTTTCTTAGTATTTATATGTTCCATGAGTTTTACTGTGATATCCTATAGTACATTGCTATGGCATTGATAATGATGTATATGGTTTGATTGATTGGTGTTATAGCAAAGAAGGTTGACTCATGTTTGGCTTCTTTGTAGCTTGAAAATGAGAGGAAGAGGCTGCAGGTTCGTAACACTAGCTAGAAAGAGAGCTAGAATTTGGTGCTGAAACTTCACTGTATTAGACTACCTTTAGCCCTTGAGAACAGATTGTTTTCCATATTTGGACTAATTGGCTGATGGAAAACTTGGCCAGTTTTCCATATCTGGATATTTGTGCTGGTTGACAAGTCAATTGTACTTGACCCAAAGGTTTATTTATAACGGTAATGGAGATTAGTATGAGCATTGATAACTCAGCACCTTCGGACGGCTTCCTGGAATGTACTAACTACCTACATATTGTGTGTAAATCAACAGCCATTCTTACTAAATTTCTGAACCCAAATTTGTGTGTTTTGTATCATAATTTTTTAGAAGTTAATGTTTAGGATCGTGTCATGTCTTTAGTAAGTTGTTACTCTAATTTATGTTATTGCCATTGTTTGGTCAGGTGTCATTTCTATATCTTGAATATCTTGCTTACAATCTTGTATTGAACCTTATGTTTGATTTTTTGGTAAAGGGAAATCATAATTTATTCTTCATTATAATTATCCTTTATTGTTTTGCAGAATCTATTATTTATTCATGATAATTATCTTTTTTTAATATGCATAATTTATTATTCAGGAACACCTTTGGTCTGATTAATAATGCTTTATATTGAAATATTATACTGGTCTTACGGAGGTTTCAGTAAAGAGTTGAGCTCTAGGTATCAATGGTAGGAGCTTTTGTGTATTTATAAACATTGTGCTGCATAAATACTGGCCGGCTGTGATCATGAGTAGTCTGTGGGATGCTGCATTCATGTGCTTATAAATATATGCCAAAATTATATGAAGAATGTGTAAAATCCTAGAAAGTTGCATTTCATCTAATTGCCATTTAATGAAGGCTTTAACATGAATTTATTTAAAAAATTCCAAAACGTTGCTTCTAACTAATTTTGGCATTGTATGAGGTCTCAATTTGAGTATATTTAAAAAAACCTAAAGAAGTTACATGTAACCAAAATGGCATAATACAAGCCTTCAACTTATGTCTATTCCAAAAGGTTCATAGATATTTCAGATCTATCAAGGGTAATTGCTGGCAGCACAACGTGTTTGCAAAGAAAAATCAATAAAGTCAAATTAAGGACGGTTTTGCCGCATTATCACTTAAGATTAGGTACTCTATTGGAAGGTCTCAAGTTTTTACCATGAAAGTGACTTTGACCCCTTTGACCCCATGTATTCGCATAGCAATTAGTTGACCCTCAAGGGGATTTGCCTTATTACAAGGATGTCCAGTGGTTCTCCACTGCATAATGATTTGTTATCTATATGTCGTGTTGGATGGCATGCCTCTAGACTCATAATGTAATGTTGATGCTGTATAAATGAACGTCATCATCGACTATGCTCTCAACGTCCTCTGTTTGTGGTTTGTTTGATCTTTGCAAATGATTCTAGCATCTTTTCTCTGTTGCCAAATTTCTGTGGTGGTTAGTTTTGGGTGATGCCAGAAAAACCACAGTATCTTGTTGACTAAGTTGACGTTTTGAATCCATATCAGGATCCATCATCAGGACAAATCGTCAAATGAGGAGAGTACGAGGGCAAAGGTATCAATACCAGAGACGTGGAGGAAAAATGATAAGGTCGGCTAGTGTGGGAAAGCTAGGGTTTGATTCTAGCATCGCCTAAACATTTTTATGCTGATACGATAGGTGATATTCTCTCCACCTTTGTGGATGGGGGTTGATCTTCAGAGTCCCACAAATCCAGAAAGATTCATTGGAATTGTCATTGGTTAAGAAGCCCAACAAATGCTGATTAATTGTTAAGGATTAACTGTTGCTGGATTTCTAAGCAACTGTTCATGTGGTGGTGGTTAGAGGGTGTGGGTGGCGGTTAGGGCTCGGGTGTCCTCATTGCAGTCTTCATCTTGGCAGTCCTCAATGCAGAATTGGAGAAGAGTTTTGCCCATCACCTCCTCTTAGTCTTCCTTGTAGGTCATAGAAACAGAGAACATGTCAACACTGTAAGGTACAAAATTTTGACTTGATGCACAGAGAAGACACTGATGTGGAGCTCTCTAAAATTTGGTTGGGCACTGTGAACACCAGGGAAGAGGCTGCTCTTGCATATGGCTCTGCTGTGTTCAAGATGTGAGTAGCCAGGACTCTGTTGCGAGGAGCCAAGGTTCTGTTTAATTTTCCCCTCGCCTTTGCTTCCAATTTAGAGAATGTAATGGCCGTAGGTCACTTGAGGCACAAGAGGAAGATAGGGAGAAAATAAGTGGCAGGGAATTAGAGTTGGGGGTTTGCGATCGGAGATGCCATTGTATTTTCACAATTAAATATCAGAAGACAAGTAATAGGTTTGTCTATTGGCTGCTCTGTTTTACTAGGATGATGAAGAAAAACAATTGTGTGATAATAATGTAATGTTTGTGAAAATTAAGAGATTTTTTAGCATGGGAAACAGATCTCTGTAATTTTGATAATTTATTTATTTATAGACCTGTATACAGTTCAGTCTTCCATGTAAAATTCCAAAGATTTTGAGATGTTTTCTGTAAAGGATGCGATAACATTTTTGAAATTAAAAAGCACGGAGAACTGCAGAGAGATGCTATGCCCACATTTTAAACATGCATTTCATAGTTTTTATATACATGGACATTGATGAGACTGGTCAAAGACGAAATTGCCAACGGCCATTTAACTTGTGTATCATGGCTTATTGGTGTTCACTCATTTAACTTGTGTTCATGGCTTATTGGTGTTCACTGGCCACAAGTTGAGTGGTTGTGTTAGTTGTTAACATAAGAGTAAAGTGAAGGGACACTGCTGGATTGTTGCAGCGGTGCAAATGGTTTTAGCGTTTTACCTGGATGTTTTTTATAAATACATGAAGAAAGTGGGGCGAAAGTTGGTTCCATGTATCGGTTGTAGCCATGGATTCTTTTACTATAGAGGCAACTTGCAGTAAATTTGAGATCTAGTGCTTATGAACTTTTATAGAATAAAATCCAGACATAATAATAGTTGTTCATGAAACAACAGATGGCTTGCGTGAGTTGTAGCTATATGCTAGATTTGATTAAAATGGTAAGCAACGCGATTGCTTTTTGGTTAAAGTCTCATTGCCTGCTTATATTGCAGAAGATATTGGGTACTGGCAATGTTCGCATTTGGTAGTTTGGATGTGGCTGGGAGGACTGTCAAGTGATTTTAACGAGTCTTTAATTTTAACAATTGAAGATTTTTACTTGCATCAATATTCATTTCGGTGTTAACTTTCTACGATATATGGTGGACAGGTGATAATTGAGACAAATTCTTACGTTTGGACTAGTTGAATATTTTTTCGTTGGATTCAAAATCTGTAGAAACAAGGTTTCTATTTCAGATTGATGCTTTAACCTTGTTGAAGTCGCCAATTACCATAGCGCTGGCTAAAGTTGGTAATTACTGTAGTTATGGTCTCGGATTATACAAGTTGGTTGCATTTATGATATACAATGATGGTGTAAGTTACAATATTTTTGGTTTTGGATGTTATTTTGGTTCTTTTGGCTACTTCATATGCATTTGAAAGAATTTAAATAATATCAAAACACCTAATTGATACTTTTGTTTCATAACATTTAACTAGTTTGTTAAAACTATATTTTTGTTCTGATTAGCGAGTTATTAGGAATATGGAACAGTAAAATCTGTTTGATTTGGCTGAAAAAATAATCAAATTGTTCTGGATTAGTTAACAATTATAAAGTACAGTTTGATGTACTGTATATAGTTTATTAATCACTGAGACCAACGTTGATCTGTTTTACTAATGAATTGGGAGTTATTGATGTATGAGTTATTAAAATTCTACAACATGATTTGTTAAAACCATATTCTTGTAATGAGTGAGCGATTAGGAACGAGGAACATTAAAGTTTGTTTAATTTGGCTGAATAAATAATCAGATTGTTCTAGATTAGTTAGCAATTATAAAATACAATTTGATGTAGCCTATATACCTTTTAACAATCTTTGAGAGAATCACTGAGACCAAAGCTGGCCTATTTTCCTTGTGAATTAGCTATTATTGATTTACGAGTTTATAAAAATCTGCAACAAAACAATAACTAAAGTGTGCTTTTAAAGTGATTATAGATTCAGCAGAGATATTCTGTGGTAGAGGGAAAAAAAAGTTACATCATCAAAGTGATTAGATTTAACAGAATAAACAGATATTTTCATTGAAGTGCTTTTCGGAAACACAATCTCAGATTTTGAAAATTGGTGTAGTTTCACTTTTTTATAAACCCTGAAACTTTGATATTTAGAACAGAATTAAAGTTACAATTATCTTTTAGTCCTCATTTACCACCGCAAAGGATGTCTAAAAAAGCTTCAGGACATGCTGAAAACAACTTCAAAGTATCTTGCCGTGCCTCTCTGAGCTAAAATAAACAAAAAATGGAGACTGCTAATGAAACATACATTGCAGCTCTATTACAAAAAGATAGGTAAGCAACTGATTTACAAACACAGGAAGGTCATACTAAAACATAGTAAAACTGACAAGAACTGGCACTGATAAAAGGACATCCTTGTATTCTTAAAAAACAAGCAGTCCCTGAAATAAAAGGAAATTTTTGTATTCTTAAATAACAAGAAGTCCTTCAGGGAGCTCCACTGAATCCTTCGACAAATGATCAGCCAGGGTGTTTACTTCTCTAAAGATACGTCTGATACTAATTCTGATTAATTGATCCAACAACCTCCTGGCTTTGTCACACCAACGGTCTAGAAGAGAAACCTGATTAGGGGAAATGCCTTTTGCCCAGTCCATTCTAACTCTCAAATCACCAAAAGTCTGAATGTGCCTGATATTTTTCATTAAGCAAGCCAAACTTCAAAAGCCCCTGCAGAGCAAGCAACTCTGACCGTTGATTTGTTCCATATCCGCTGCCCAGCTTTAAAAGGCAACAATGATTTTCTGGAAGATATAAGCCCATCATGCCCCTGCATTGCTAAAAATCTTGATGCACCATCGAAAAATCCCCATTGAACCCCCTTTTCAAGGAGTGGGTCTTGAAGAACCTGGATTCTTTTCACTACCCTTTGGCATGTAGAATTCTTGAAAGAAACTTAAACTTTTGAAAGCCACAACAAAAGCTGACTGCACTAAATCTTCAAAAATTAGTGAATTACGAGTTATCCAAATCCCCCATATCACAAAGAGAGGCAACGATTTCAAATATGTGAGATATTAATTCTTTTCATCACTTCCTTCCAAACTCTGATCGAAACCGCAAACTACAAAGAGATGACTATATTTTCCTTCGCCGTTCCACAGAGGATACAACAGCTTGGGCCATAGAACTCCCTTTTCAATGAAAAAAAACATTTGATCTTCAAAGGAAGCATCCACTGGCAAATCTTGTACAACCAATTTGTAACAGGATCAATAGAGGATGAAATTTGTTTCATATGTGATTTTTGCTGTAATCTTGCCCCCATGTTTGTCCCATGACTAGACGAGACTATCTGCCCTCTCCCCTAGTTAGATACCCAATGTTTTGTGACTTGCTGTATATCTAGTTCTTTCTGTTGCCAATTCCCCTGTAATCCCAAATCTGAAGTAGAGTACCAATATGAAGGATCATGAAGAGCCGCTGAAGGATTTCTTATGTGAGCCAACCTGTCAATGCCCATAAAAATTAACGAAGAAATCAAACCTCCAGAGAGTTTATAAAAGTTATCACCTCCTGCAAAAGGGAAATTAGCTAGAAGTCATTAAAGGTGTTGGAACCTAATCCCTTAAGGGTTGGTGAAGGCCAACAGTCACCTTCAGAGGTCCAAGAGACTCATTGGAATATGAAGCCCCAAGGTCAGAATTTGATGTAATAATATGTATCATCTTAATGGAAATCATATTCACACTTATTCTATTGCGGTGTCTGTTTTCCATGTGTGTGTGCCTTTGTGAGGCACCTAACAGTGGTATCAAAGCTTTTGTGAGCCTTGTTGATGCCTAGGTTGTAATATTGGAAAATTACAAGGAAACAACAAGAGGAGAAAGCCCAATCTGAAAGGCTTCAAACAACTCTACGCAAGGATGGTTCTATCCCTAGATTGTTTGGTGTGACTAACTCCTATAGATATTAGGCCTCCACTAGAACTGTATGGGAAGATCCAATTGGATCTCTCTTCATGTCAGGAAGAGTTGGAAGAATTGCAACAACAATGTAAACTAATCTACGTGAGTTATGCTAAACTCAATGAAAGGTGATTGGAAAAGCAGAACAATTAGATCTAAGGTATTTGATAAATGTTATTCCAATTGATAAACATATAAATCAGATCTAACATTACCAACTTCAAATAAAACGAGACAATGAAAATTGAGCTATTTTATTTAAATGATTAAAACATAAGACTGTTCTGTCAATGGAATGCCAATTAACAAATTAGCATTAAAATGCAAATGATTGTTTAGTTGCAGCAATAAAGATATGAATTAAATAAAGAAATTCATTTAAAACATAACTTACACATAAACTGAGTGATGGGAAATCAACACATAGGTCAATGTATTTAATAAGCATATAACATATAATAGAGTTATCCAAAGATTGAAAGAGGAACCGGAACTTCATCAAAGAAATATGATAAATAACACAAAGAGAGGTAGAGAGAAAGTGACTATATTTTATTAAGATTGCAAAAAATTACAATTCCTCAAAACAAAGAGTATCTCCAGTTCTTCCCTTTGGTGGTTTTTCTTCCACTATCGTCCCCCCCCCTCTCCTATGAGATGTAAGTCCCTCTAAATAATAATTAGAAAAAATACAAAGAAACCAATCTCCCATAGAAGTAGGGATTACAAAAATATTGTTTTAGGATTTGCCAAGGGCAGATTGCCACTTGGAAAATACATCCAAAAAATCTTCAACATCTTGATATTGTGCATTCTCGAGTTGTCACTGGGCCTTGCAAGCGAGAGACTCGATTTCCCTTTTCTTCACCTTTTCCCACTCATGTTAAAATAGATAAATATTCATTTCTAAAGCTATAGGTGACTCGATCAGCTCCTTAATCTCTGCTACGTGGACGTGATCCATCTGCTCAATATGGTCCTTAGCTTTTGAATACTCCCCTTCAACCTGCTCAATCATAATCTTGGGTTGCAGAGAATTCTCAATCGGATCCATGATGGGGAAGTTCAACAAACTTAATAGGTTGTCAGATGCAAACCATCTTTTTCTACAGACTTTCTATCCTTCTTGAATTGTGGATTCCACCATCTCACAGGCATTTTCCCAAGATTCCAAGGAAATTTTAGTTCTTCTAAGCTTGATTTTGTCCAAGATTGGCATATCTTCATGTTTGTCTTTAATATACTTTTGCCAATCTATCAAATCTTCAAAGGCTTTGGTTGCATCATTCCTCCTCTGATTGTGATCATAAATGACACTAGAATGACGTTTCAAATATTTGTAGGTATCCTGAATCTCATTCAACACTTCAAACAAACTCAAACAACATCTTATGATCATCTTGAACCTTGAAAGCAAGGTCCTTGAATTCTTCCTTAGAAAACTTTGAGAAAGAGGAAGCAGTGAAGAGGGACTGTGAAGCCTTCAATTGTTGCTCAAGAGCTATAATCCTTTGTGCATAGTTCACACTCCTTTGTGCTTCTTGAAGCTGTTGTTTAAGAACATCATTTTGTGCTTGCATGTTCTTGAGCTAATTCTCATAATAATCTTTTAATAGTTTGCATTATTGTTGCTCATTCCTCTGACACTGTTACTGGTTGAGTCTTTGTAGTTCTTGCTCTTTCACCTCAATCTCTTTATTCAGTGAGGTAACAGAAATGATAGCTTTCCCCTGCAAAGGCCCCCATGGCAGTTGCTATCTCAAGCGCTTCATGCTTAACATCAATGGAGGTTCTCTTCCATATGCCCTGATTTGGGATAGTGCCCTGCAATAGGGTCCCTTCTCTGGCTCTTTTAGAACCCTTCTTTACCACAACCTTTCCTGATTTCCTCCAAAAGTACTCTCCCAAAGAGACCACTGCATCTTCACCAAAGTCTGCTATTTCTTCCACGGTCGGTGCTGACACTTTTGGAACCGTGACCAAAGGCATAGGTTGGGAAACAACAGGAGTTGGGATGGGCATGGTTATTTGAGGAATGGAGATGGATGACATTGCAACATCGGAGGTTGGAGGTGGAGGAATAGAGGTGGTGGGTGAGGTAATAGGTTCTGAAGATGCAATAGAAATTGGAACCACAACTGGTTTTGAAAGTATAGAAGGAACTTGAACTTGGGCTGGCTGTGAGGATGCAGTTTCAAGAAGGGCACTAGGTTGATCAATCACTGTAGAAGGTGGGACTATAACATCAAACGAGGTGACAGAAGGAATACTAATAGAAATGGATAATGGTATAGAAGATGTCACAACGGTAGAGGCGATGATTTCTGGAAAATGGATGTTAAGAAAAGAATCATCAACCACTAAAACTTCAAGTGGATCAAAAGAGGTATGAGTAACTAAAACAACTACTGGTAAGCTGACATGAGTGATAACTGGGAATGAAAAGTTGGTTGGGAGTGATTCCTCTTCAAGATCTTTGTCTTCAATATTAAGCATGGCAACTTGTGGTACTGGATCTTCAACCTTTTGCTTCTTAGCTGGAGGGGTTGAAGTTGCTGCTTGTGATTCAACTATTGAGTTCATCAATGCTAGGATCTTCTTCGTTTTTGCAACTGATTATGAGAGCATTGAGAGTATCTAAGGGTTTAGGTTGTGGAGGATCCTTAATAATGGCTTTTCCACGACCATCTGTTTGATTAGTCAACATCAAAGAAGTGTTGGCTTGTGCTTTCTATGTTTCTTTCTCCATCAATAGTTTGTGTCCTTTCCTCAACCGAAAATTCAATCTTTTTGTAATGTAGCACTTTGGTCTTGAGTTCTTGCTGATACTGGAAGATAAAATTCTTCTCTTCCAGTGAAGAGGTTGTGTTCAAAACATCAGAGAAGGAATTCCCCCCCTGATAAATGGAATCATAAGGATACACTTGATGAACATAGGCAGTCTTCATATGCTCCTAAGTGAAGTGATTTGCTAAAAAAGATTTTGGGTCATGCATCCTCTTAAGAGCCTCTCCAAGATTTAGAGTGGTAATCCTCTTCCCAGGTACACTTGCATGAGTAGAATTCTGAATCACCAGAGATCAAAGGTTAAGAGGCAACTTGGGCCACCCTTTCCTTTTAGCTCTAGTCAGCTTTGGGAACACTCCATCAATCACTGTTTAGAAATATATCTCTTCCAACACCATTCTGCCAAGTACAATCCTGGGAAACAAGTGGGCTGTGTTGTTGGAGACATTTACCACCATACACACTCTTTTTGGTCAAATTGGCCTAGTTAAACCACTATCCTAAGTATAATTGACATTAATTGACATCAGTGGAGCATTAATTGACATCATCCAGTCACACCCATGCCTACCTTCAGTCAAGGGGGCTAACTTAGCCTTCTCCTACATTTGGGGAGGCTAACTGGAGCACTCCGGGGGTGATTTTAGTGATATTAATGCACCTAATTGCTAACTGGTGGTTACAATCAATTAAACAGGTCAGTTAAGGCGCCTCCTCTCATTAAATATATTATTTAATGATTATTTAATGAACTGGAGTCAACAGGGGCGCCTCCACCAACTTCTGATGTGCAGTTCAACTTCAGTTAACCTTATCGGGGTTCATTGGAGTCAGTGTAGCGCTACCTCTTGATGGTTGGTGAGCTGTGACATGTGTCTGATCTCTTTCAGTTGAGACTCAATCATTTATTGCACTCCGACTTCAGTTAGGGTTAGTTGAGTCAATTAGGGTTTTGATCAGTGGTTAACTGTGTGTGAACCATGGCTTACAGTCACTTAAGCTATACTCACTCATTTAATTCGAATGACCTCCTTGAGGATTCGATTTGCTCATTCATTCATGCCTGTAGCATGACATTGTAATTGTAACCATTCATTCTTTATGTGAATACAAAGCGGCTACTATTCTTGTAGACCGATTACACCATTTCATGAGTTATTTGTTGATTAATCTTTGATGAGATTGATTTTTTGTTCCTAGATCAATATACAATATTAATATGGTATCAGAGCTCACGGCGGGACGAAGCTCTATCTCTCAAAAACAAGCTTTTTGACAGATTTCTGCATGAAAAATTGAGCAATAGCTCAAAAATCCAACACTGCACCAGAAGCCAAGGCTTACCACTTAATACCCCAAGTAAAGAACTTGTTGATCAAGCTTGCTTGATCAACTATGCTGGGTGTGATGAAAGCCTAAAATGTGCAGGTTCTCCGACCTTACGGTGCCCCTTTTGTTGTGATTTGCACGTTTTAACAGGTACAACTTCGAATGGACTCATCAGTCCCTCTTCTCACCCCATTCACAAGCTATTCAGAATGGAAGTTGAAGATGATTGCATCTCTGAAGAGACGATGTCTCTATGAGGTTTCTATTGGACTTGGAAAAGAATCTTATCAGAATGAGAATGACTGGCTAAATGACGGTGATAGAGCTTTTGGAGCAATATGTCTGGCCCTTTCTCCTAGCTTGCGCTACCTTATTGGTTCTCCTGAATACCCAAAGGATCTCTGGACAAAATTGGACATAAACTTTGGCAAGCACAATGAGGATCATAACAACACTTTGGAGATTACATCCAACACCACAGGAGTTCTTTACTCAAAAGTCTCGGCCTCTACTCTCTTTGATGAGGTTGTTCAAGATGAAGATGAAGCAAAATCTTCTACACAGTCAATTGGAATTGAAGAAAGTCTCAATGCAGTGACTCCTTCTCCTGATGCTCCAAAAGTTCATGAGATCTCTGATATCTCATCTCCTCATATTGCTGAAACAGAAGAAGACATTCGAATCTCTGATATTGAAGAAAAATACTGCTGCAATTCGATGCAAACATTCACCGGTGTTTTTCCTTTGAATTCTGTGCAAAATTTACCAGTAATTGCTTCCGAAAGTGAAGAGAAATTTGATTTTTCTCCCTCTAATGTTGCTACTGGTGTGCAAATATGTAAAAACTTGGACATTTTGGAGAAAATATCAGATTATAAGAGTGACACATTCGCTCCCCATGATCTAGATCTTCCAGCAAAATCTTGCAGGATTGCATGCACCAAAATTCAGAATTTTGAAGAAAAAAACAACTGTGCATCCATCGTCTTGGTTGACCATAATTTTGGATCTGATATGAACCTTATTGGATCTGATATGATCTTATTTGGATCTGATTTGATATTGCTTGGTTCAAAATTCCAGGTTCATAAACCTTCAGTACTACTTGTAGCTGTTCTCATCAACGGTGTGAAGAAACAAGTACCGCAAGTCTCCTACAAAACTGATGCTGGGGATTTGATTTCATTTCACAGTTTTGGATCTGTTGTGAACTTATTTAAATCTGATTTACATTCTGATATGATATTATTTTTTTCATATTTTAAAATCCAATATCTTTCATCCATGCTTGTAGCTGCTCTCACCAATTCCGGTGTGAAAAATCAAGTACAACACTTTCTCTTCAAAACTACTGATGGGGATTTGGTGTTAGTTTCCTCATATGAGGTTGCTGATATTTTATTATGTGATTCATTAGCTATTTCATAAGCTATATCAGATTATAGAGCTCAAGCATTCGCTCTCCACAATCCTAGGGCTTCTCTACCTTTGGTCACATGCTCATCTCCTCACAGAACTAGTAAAGAGGAAGACATTCTGCATCCGCTTGGACACTTGCTCCTAATATTTGGGGATGATTTTACCACTCATGGTTTACTGTTCAAGGCTGCAACATATCAGTTTCTTGAGTGTTCCGCACATGGTTCGAATCCTTAAGAACCTTTGCTCTCTCTTCAGATGATTTTAGCTACTCTACATGGGTCCAGTTTTCACCATGCAACTGTTTATATTTCTGATTCAGTTGAGTGCATTGTTCTTCTTCCAAAGTGGAAGATTCCTCCAGACATATTCATTTAGTTTGGATTCAGAGGTTCACATGCACAGTGTCATGATGCTGCTGAGAAGAAGCAATTCTTGATTTACTGCTTAGTTTGAGGGGGGGTATTTTTCCCATGAGGTTTTCTCCATTTCCTTGGTTATATTAAGCAGTTACTTTATTGTACAGGGTGACCTATGGCCTTTGTTGCTAGGGCCCTAGCATTTTTATGCATTTATGTTTTCTAACTCTTCCTGAGTATAGCTTAAGGGGGGGTGTTGGAGACATTTACCACCATACACACTCTTTTTGGTCAAATTGGCATAGTTAAACCACTATCCTAAGTATAATTGACATTAATTGACATCATCCAGTCACACCCACGCCTACCTTCAGTCAAGGAGGCTAACGTAGCATTCTCCTACATTCGAGGAGGCTAATTGGAGCACTCCAAGGGTGATCTGAGTGATATTAATGCACCTAATTGCTAACTGGTGGTTACAATCAGTTAAACAGGTCAGTTAAGGTGCCTCCTTTCATTAAATATATTATTTAATGATTACTTAATGAACTGGAGTCAACAGGGGCGCCTCCACCAACTTCTGATGTGCAATTCAACTTCAGTTAACCTCATTGGGGTTCATTGGAGTTAGTGTAGCGCTACCTCTTGATGGTTGGTGAGCTGTGACATGTGTCTGATCTCTTTCAGTTGAGACTCAGTCATTTATTACACTTCGACTTCAATTAGGGCTAGTTGAGTCAATTAGGGTTTTGATCAGTGGTTAACTGAGTGTGAACCATGGCTTACAGTGAGTTAAGCTAGACTCACTCATTCAATTCAAATGACCTCCTTGAGGATTCAATTTGCTCATTCATTCATGCCTTTATCATGACATTGTAATTGTAATCATTCATTCTTTATGTGAATGTAGAGCGACTACTATTCTTGTAGACCAATTACACCATTTCATGAGTTATTTGTTGATTAATCTTTGATGAGATTGATTCTTTGTTTTTAAATCAATATACAAGATTAATATGTGTTACTGCCCCAAATTTTGATGTCATAAATGGAATCCATGAAATGATCACAGATGTCATAAATGAGAGGTATGTAGTTGTCCTCCCATAATGCAGAAAAATAGATGTGAACTGGAGGTCCAACCCTTGTCCAATTCCATCCCATGGCAGGGAAAGGAAAAGTCGAGCTGAAGACATCCATAATATAAGCAGAAAGGTAAACTGTGGGCTTCCTTGAAGCAGGAGTCTTCTGGTATTTCTCTATTGCTTCCTTCAACACCATTGGCAAAATATGGGCCCAATTGAAAGATTCTCCTGTGGTAAGAACATGATGGGCCAGGGGTTCCCATTTCACTTTGAAGACTGTGCAATTGGGTAGCCCATATAATCTGCACAACATGGCTGCTAGAAAAGAGAAAGGGCTCCCTAAACCAAGAAATGGTGTAAAGTTTATTAGGTTTGTATGAAAAGGTAGCAGGGTTGTCCATCTAGGATTTGAGAATTTCTTCAAAATTGTACTGGGTTGCAGAGGACTCAAGGAATTACTTATTAAGCAACTGTTGGGGTTGCTTAAGCGCGTAGGCTCTGGCAAATACCTCAGGTCAGAAAGAGGCTAGTTGGGTTTGGGCCTTGTCATTGAAGGAACGGTCTTGAGGGTTGGAGTGATCAATAATCCATTTGATAGCATCAATGTAAGGCACTAGGGTAGGCCTAGCCGCTATGGCGTGAAGCTGGGACTTACTGATGTTTACAAAGACTACCTAGTTATGTTGAATATTCGAGAAATCGTCATTGTCAAACATGGAGTAAATTCGTGACCAGTGGAGGTGATAGGTTTCAGAAACCCTTCCATTTGCATCATAGAAGATACCACTGTTTGAGTCCTTGTTTTTTTGTTCATTTAGGGTAGTTCTGGACCTGGTATTTCTCGACATTGTTGAAAGAAAACGGAAAATTATGATAAAATGACGAAAATACAATTAATCAAACCGAATTTAGTTTCTGAATTTGCACAAATAATTGGTAAAATATTTGAGAAGACTTACCAATAAACTGATGGAGAAAAGTAAATCGGTCCACCAGGTGGGAAATCACAGTAAAAATCGTTCGTTGTGGGTAAAGTTTGCACTTTGAAGACGGTGAAATAATAGTAAAAATTTGAAATATTTAACGACGAAATCAATCTGGGTCATAGGTTTAAAAGAAATCAACGATTGAGAATAAAACAGGGAAAAACGGGGAAGAAAATTGCGGAAGTAAGTTTTCGAAAATCTTGATTTTGATTTCCGCAATCTGTAATCCGCATTGCAGGTTGCAGAATTGTGGCGGTGAAAGTTGCAACTCAAAACAGTTTATTGTTTCCTCAATCCGCATTGCGGGTTGCGGAATAACGGAAGTGCGACTTTTGATGCAATCCTCATTGCAGGAAATTTTCAACATGTGCAATCCGCATTGCAGGTTGCGGGGATATTCCAAAACCTTTAGAAAAAGGGGAAATGTCCATTGAGGACACAATATATTTGAAAAGAAAACTATGTTTTCTGCAATTCACACAAAAAAAAGGCTTTTAAGCAAATTTAATTAAAACCAAAACATGAAGAAATACCAGAATAAAGACAACAATCATGACACTCCACAAACTAGATAATAAAATTAAACATCCCTTTAATAATGAGTAAGTGGAGTTCCTATTTTATCTATTAAAATGGGTACTGTTGTGGGAACAACATGGCTATGGTTAGAGTCTAACAGTGGTATCAAAGCTTTTGTGAGCCCTGTTGGCCTGTGGTTAGAATCTTTTTTATTAGACTGACTGGTCACCAGCTCTTTCACATGTTTTGCACATATTCCTCTCAGATCTGTTGTTTCTGTCCTTCTTTGGCATTCATACGTTTCACCTTTCAGATTGCTTATACCTGGTACATCATCTACGCGTGCCTTGCCCCATCTCTCTTCATGATAATTTTTGTAGCTGTGGGAGCTGTGTCGAGGTTACTCCTGCCTGCTATCAAGTATTCCCTGTGAGAACTCATCTCCATAGACTCGATGTCTCTTTGCTAAACTCCTTCCAAATCCTAAATCCCTGCATTAAAGTATTGGAGGGTGGAAACGTAATTTTAGAAGCCACGGTGACAGTACCCGAGCATGAAGCTGATACTGATATTGCATGGATTAAACTGCGACCAGTGCGAAGACTTTGGGATCTCTCCTCCTTGAAAACAATTTGGAGTTAATTACGCCGATAGGCGTATATCAATGGTATTTTGGGGGATGGACTTGCTTGAGCGGATCATCAAGATCCTGCAAATACCGCCAAGTGGATGCTCAAGATCATCCCAATCGTCTGATCTTTTAACTAACAGTTTAGAGGTTTGTTTATAAAATTTGTTATGGAAATGGCGTCCACTTGTGGCTGATTGCGGTTAAGGCTGCAATGTGGCAGGATGCATCCCTTCCTGGTGGTGGAGGTTACGCCCACTAATGCGTAACTGCAATCCATCGCAAATCGCAACAACCTCTCTGGTGGTTTCAGGAAGCGACGAACAGCATGGGGGCTGTTAAAAGTGATATCTGCGAGCTGCCCAGTTTAGATCTTCTGTGTTCTTTTGCAAAACTAATGGGGGATCTCTTGATCTCAACCAGTCGCGTAAGCAGAAATTCCCCCCTATTGTAACTGAATCTTGGCCTACAAGAAATATCAAAGGTGGAACGTCAGAAAATGAAGGGTTTTTTGATGATGTTCTTGATCTTCATTTACAGATGCAGTCACTGTTAAATTGAATCTTCTATTTCAAATGGTATATAACTCACCAGAATGAACGGATTTTCAAAGGTAGAATTCTAATAAGTGCAGGATTTATGCTTAACATTAACATTTAGCTTACAGTTTCTGCTTTCTTGATTTATTTGATCATTACAGGTGCAGGGATATTTGGGCATCTGTCGGATTCTTCGCTTGGACGGAAGGGTGTCTTGAAGTTGGTCTGCGTCTGCAATGCAACTCTTGGATTTCTGACGGGTATCAGCAGCGGCGGCGTAGGATTATCTTCATTCGTTTTGGCGACGGAGCCTGTCGGTTCGTCAAAGAGAGGACCGGTGGGCATGTCGGCCTTTTACTTCTTTTCCTTCGGCATAGTAGTGTTGCATGCTTTGTCTTACTTTTCCGGCGGCTGGATATATTTGTATGTCGTGAGTTCAATTCCTTCTGCGTTATATTTCCTCTTTGTTCTGCCGTTCGTGTCGGAGTCCCCGCGTCGGTACCTAGTGAAGGGCAGGCTGGAAGAAGCCATGGGGGTCATGAGATCGATTGCGGCCAAGAACATAAAATGGTTGCCGGCGGGAGTTTTGCTCGCCTTAAATGGGGAAGAACACGATGCCGGAGAGCCTGACGAACAATTGGGAAGCCTCATGGACGTATTCAGATCGCCCGTGATGAGGACAAGGATGGGTTTAATGGCGTTTAGTGGGGTAACTATGGATTGAGCCTGAATGTTGTAAATCTGAGTACCAGTTTTTTGTGTGCCATGATCATTTGATCCAAATATCAATCATATTTTAGAACTTGTGTCAACGTTAATCTAGGTTACATATACTCATATTTATGTTCGTAGGTTTGCTGGCCTTCGGTTTTTGTCTGTGGCAATTGTAACCTTCAGGTGCATTGAACTTTTGCCCCTATCTTGACAAATTCAATTTCAACAATTGTTTCAAACTTTTACATTATGATAAACATTTTTTTGTTGTTGTACAACATTGATATATTCTTAATTATAAATATTTAAATTGGACATAGTTCCAATATCAACAGAGTCCTTTTTGAAGGAGCTAAGCAGATCATTTAAACCAATGATTATGAAAACCATAATAAAAACAGCCCCCGCCATCACATATGGAAGTAGCGTCTTCCACGTCGAGCTGCTGCTAACAGCATAAGGTGTCGTAATATTTCTCATACCTTTATGCCAACTACAACCAAGCCAATCTTCCGACCACAGCCAGCCCAATCTTACAATTAGGTTTTGGTTTTTATTTACAAACTGAGTGATAATATCTATATTTATATTTGAGTCTCTTGTAGTGATTATTATTATTTTTCAAACATTAATTATGTTAAAGTACTGGAATGGGCACTCTACTCCATATCATTATCATTATCATATAGAAAGTATTCAACATAGTTAATATTCTATTATTTGTTAACAATAGAACTTATGCTTGTTACATAGTTAACATTCTACAAAATTTAGCTACTAAAGTTTTTGCCATCAAACTTAGGCCTCTTTAAAATCAGAGAGATAAAAACCCATTTCAGTTCCACATTGAACCGTATATACATATTTATCGCTTCTGACATAAACATAGAAGTTGCTCGAACACAAAAACAAAATTATATAATAACTAGCCACGCAATATATTGTTCTGATACGTAACTTTTATTTGACGACAATAATGATACCAATCTATCTTTTCTGTTGCGAATGAAATAAAAATACTCCTGCAATAAAACTAAGTGCCCTACGTGGACCCCATAAATCACTAAGAATTTAAAAAATAAGTGTTGATATTTTCTTAAGCTAAGCGAATTTTCCCATAACAACTTTGATCCACTTAGATGAATGATTCCCCCATGAAGCACGCCTTACTGCTTTTTCAATGGTTTGCTACTTTAACCATATTGCTTGGTCCCTCTCTTTGAGATAAGACATGAGAGTTATCTCGCCAACTAATCTATGAGGAAGCTTCGTTTCTAAGTGATATTGTTATACCATTATAGTTTATTTTTATACATAGATTTTGAGCTTTGAATCTTGTTATAGTTGGTCAGATTTAGTAGGGTCATTATGTGTATAATATAATAAAAATATATTTACAACAATGTGCTTGAGGACAACATTGTATATATTAGGTTAAGTTATGGTGACTTTATAGAGTTTATTCATAAATGCTATTGAAACCAATATAAATAGATCTTAAAAAAATATCTGTCAAGTATGAAATATTTATTCAATTTTTTTCCTTTTGGAATGGAAATGAGAAAGTGTTTATAGTTTTAATTTATGTAATTTGTGTAGTTCCATATATATATATATATATATGCTTTTATAAATATTTAAAATCTAATTTGGGTGGACATGTTAATTTTAATAATATTTTATAAAGGACACATGTGAGTTGTAGAATGTGTTTATAGTTTTAATTTATGTAATTTGTGTAGTTTCTTATATATGCTCTTATAAATATTTTAAGTCTAATTTGGGTAGACATGTTAATTTTAATAATATTTTATTATTTTTCATAAAGGACACATATGAGTTATAGGATGAGCACTAAAGGAGTTACATATCTTCCCCTACTTGGTTGTAAAATTCTTCTCTTGGGTTCAATAAAGGCCACTATTTGAAATAAATAACTCTTAAATCTAGACATACAATTTTGTGTGTTGAGTCTAAGAAGATGAGTTTTTAATTAAGTTTTTAAAATATACCAAAAACACCAATATGAATATATTAAAAGTTTTATTAAAATTTTTTATATATGTTTTCTAATATTTTAAATAAATAATATATATATATAAATTTGTGTAATTTTTAAAATTTATTAATTATATTTTTTTAGAATTTAAAATAAAGAAAAAATATAAGTTATTTTAACTTTAATCAAATATTAATATTAGACTAGTTGTAATAATATCACATATTATTACTTTATAATCTAATTGTAATCATAAGGATGTTAGGATTTTGAAATCATTTTTACATTAAAAAATTATTAAAAATTATTATATTAGTTTAATTTTATTATTTGAAAATATGGAATATATTAGATTTGTTTTAGAATATGAAATCTATAAAATTAGTGAGAGAAGTTATCCAAGCTATAGATTGTTGGAAAATCCTTGTTTGTTGTGCGATGGTTTGGATCCCTGGTTTCGCAAGTTGGGAGATTTGTTGGGAATCTGCGATGATAATTACATGCAAGGGATGGAAGGTGGGGTGTTCATCGACAAAGGCTTGGATATCGATAGTAGGAAGCGGTTGGATAAAAAATTCACCATCATCGTCACGATCTCGGTGCAGAGTTGGAAATTAGTTCCAGGAAAGGTCGTGGCAGCGGCATGTAACGATTATCCTCATTTGAAGGTGTATTTCATGATGGCAGAAAAGGGAAGAGCCAAAGGGGGTCTTGGGAAGCCGCAGGCCAATCACGAGAAGATACAGGCACCCCATGCGACTTGGGTCTACCAGAACTCTGTCCCACAGGCCATTTGCAAAAGTTTGGAAGCGATGGAGAAGTCTCTATGGGTTGCGGTTGACGAGGAGAAGCCTATCGAAGAATTTAATGCCATGGCACCGTAGATTTTGAATCGAAGCGCCATAAGGTGAAGGCTAGGGCTTTATGATAGAATTGTTACTATGTTTTGGGTCACTAATGGTTTGTTGGGGCATGTGCTTACATATAAAGAAGCAAAAAACCAAGGGGATGATGTTTCAGTCAATTACTGGAAGGAACAATGGAAGGACACTAAACTGATGCATAAAAAAATTGATGTGATTACCCACCACCTGGGCATTCTATTCTGGTTGTGTACATATTTTGGTATATGTCAACACAACCAAAGATGTGACACACTAATAATGTGATAGTGGGTGTTTAATAAGCGTTATGTCGCATTGTGACGTTTATCACGGGTTATGTTACATTAGCGACATTCATCAAGGGTTATGTCAAATTGTGATATTTATCAAGGGTCATGTCACATTGCGATGTTTATCAAGGTTTATGTTTCACTGTGATGTTATCGAGGGTTATATCACATTACGACGTTAAGCCATGGTTTGTTACAGTGGGTGTTTAATAAGCGTTATGTCGCATTGTGACGTTTATCACAGGTTATGTTACAATACCGATATTCATCAAGGGTTATGTCACATTGTGATATTTGTCAAGGGTTATGTCGCATTGTGATGTTTATCAAGGTTTAGGTTTCACTATGACGTTATCAAGGGTTATATCACATTACAACGTTAAGCCATGGTTTGTTACAGTGGGCGTTTAATAAGCTTTATGTCGCATTGTGACGTTTATCACAGGTTATGTTACATTAGCGACATTCATCAAGGGTTATGTCACATTGTGATATTTGTCAAGGGTTATGTCACATTGTCATATTTGTCAAGGGTTATGTCGCATTATGATGTTTATCAATGTTGACGTTTCAGTGTGATGTTATCGAGGGTTGTATCGCATTATGATTAAGCCATTAATAATGTGATAGTGGGAATTTAATAAGCGTTATGTCGCATTGGCACATTTATCACGGGTTATGTTACATTAGCGACATTCATCAAGGGTTATGTCAAATTGTGATATTTATCAAGGGTTATGTCACATTGTGATGTTTATCAAGGTTTACGTTTCATTGTGATGTTATCGAGGGTTATATCACATTACGACGTTAAGCCATGGTTTGTTATAGTGGGCGTTTAATAAGAGTTATGTCGCATTGTGACGTTTATCATGGGTTATGTTACATTAGCGACATTCATCAAGGGTTATGTCACATTGTGATATTTGTCAAGGATTATGTCACATTGTGATGGTTGTCAAGGTTTACGTTTCACTATGACGTTATTGAGGGTTATATCACATTACGACGTTGAGCCATGGTTTGTTACAGTGGGCATTTAATAAGCATTATGTCGCATTGTGATGTTCATTCATTAAGGGTTATGTCAAATTGTGATATTTATCAAGGGTTATGTCACATTGTGATGTTTATCAAGGTTTACGTTTCACTGTGATGTTATCGAGGGTTATATCACATTACGACGTTAAGCCATGGTTTGTTACAGTGGGTGTTTAATAAGCATTATGTTGCATTGTGACATTTATCATGGTTTATGTTACAATACCGACATTCATCAAGGGTTATGTCACATTGTGATATTTGTCAAGGGTTATGTCGCATTGTGATGTTTATCAAGGTTTACGTTTCACTATGACGTTATCAAGGGTTATATCACATTACGACGTTAAGCCATGGTTTGTTACAGTGGGCGTTTAATAAGCGTTATGTCGCATTGTGACGTTTATCACAGGTTATGTTACATCAGCGACATTCATCAAGGGTTATGTCATATTGTGATATTTTTCAAGGGTTATGTCACATTGTCATATTTGTCAAGGGTTATGTCGCATTGTGATGTTTATCAATGTTGACGTTTCAGTGTGATGTTATCGAGGGTTGTATCGCATTACGATTAAGCCATTAATAATGTGATAGTGGGCATTTAATAAGCGTTATGTCGCATTGGGACATTTATCACGGGTTATGTTACATTAGCGACATTCATCAAGGGTTATGTCAAATTGTGATATTTATCAATGGTTATGTCACATGGTGATGTTTATCAAGGTTTACGTTTCACTATGACGTTATCGAGGGTTGTCTCGCATTACGATTAATACTCCTGCAATAAAACTAAGTGCCCTACGTGGACCCCATAAATCACTAAGAATTTAAAAAATAAGTGTTGATATTTTCTTAAGCTAAGCGAATTTTCCCATAACAACTTTGATCCACTTAGATGAATGATTCCCCCATGAAGCACGCCTTACTGCTTTTTCAATGGTTGGCTAATTTAACCATATTTCTTGGTCCCTCTCTTTGAGATAAGACATGAGAGTTATCTCGCCAACTAATCTACGAGGAAACTTCGTTTCTAAGTGATATTGTTATACCATTATAGTTTATTTTTATACATAGATTTTGAGCTTTGAATCTTGTTATAGTTGGTCGGATTTAGTAGGGTCATTATGTGCATAATATAATAAAAATATATTTACAACAATGTGCTTGAGGACAACATTGTATATATTAGGTTAAGTTATGGTGACTTTATAGAGTTTATTCATAAATGCTATTGAAACCAATATAAATAGATCTTAAAAAAGATCTGTCAAGTATGAAATATTTATTCAATTTTTTTCCTTTTGGAATGGAAATGTTGAGAAAGTGTTTATAGTTTTAATTTATGTAATTTGTGTAGTTCCATATATATATATATATATATATGATTTTATAAATATTTAAAATCTAATTTGGGTGGACATGTTAATTTTAATAATATTTTATAAAGGACACATGTGAGTTGTAGAATGTGTTTATAGTTTTAATTTATGTAATTTGTGTAGTTTCTTATATATGCTCTTATAAATATTTTAAGTCTAATTTGGGTAGACATGTTAATTTTAATAATATTTTATTATTTTTCATAAAGGACACATATGAGTTATAGGATGAGCACTAAAGGAGTTACATATCTTCCCCTACTTGGTTGTAAAATTCTTCTCTTGGGTTCAATAAAGGCCACTATTTGAAATAAATAACTCTTAAATCTAGACATACAATTTTGTGTGTTGAGTCTAAGAAGATGAGTTTTTAATTAAGTTTTTAAAATATACCAAAAAAACCAATATGAATATATTAAAAGTTTTATTAAGAAAATTTATATATGTTTTCTAATATTTTAAATAAATAATATATATATAAATTTGTGTAATTTTAAAAATTTATTAATTATATTTTTTTAGAATTTAAAATAAAGAAAAAATATAAGTTATTTTAACTTTAATCAAATATTAGTATTAGACTAGTTGTAATAATATCACATATTATTACTTTATAATCTAATTGTAATCATAAGGATGTTAGGATTTTGAAATCATTTTTACATTAAAAAATTATTAAAAATTATTATATTAGTTTAATTTTATTATTTGAAAATATGGAATATATTAGATTTGTTTTAGAATATGAAATATATAAAATTAGTGAGAGAAGTTATCCAAGCTATAGATTGTTGGAACTGTAGATGGAAGTTATCCAAGTTATCCTATTTGGATTGCTGGTTCTCTAGTATTTTGAAATCTTCCCCTTATTTCTACCTGCCACTGTTTATTTTTTGGGGAATCTGGCTCACTAGAAACTTCTGCCTTTTTGAAAATAAGAAGCCTTCCCTCTCAGCTTTGATTGCTAGAATTGAAAGCCTGCTAAATACCTTTCCTGTGCCTATAAGAGTACATAAATCTCGCATTATTGGTCCATACCCAATTAAATGTTTCCCATGCGGATTTTTTGATGGTGCTGCAGCAGATTATATTGGAGGTTCAGGTTATGTGAGTTATATAAATGATTATCATTTTTTCAGTTTTTCTATGGGCTGTGGTAGAAGCTCGAATACTAGAGCAGAATTATTGGCTTGCTGGGCAATACTAAAAGTCAGCTATCTGATGGGTATTCCTATTCAGCTGATTTATGGGGATTCTTTGGTTATTATCTCATGGTTAAACAGAAATTCTGTACTTGATGTGCCTTCTCTGATGCACTGGTGTCACGATATTAGACTTTTGCTTCAAAGTGCCCCGCCGGTGTCCTTTAGACATACATATCGTGAGCATAACATGCAGGCAGATGAACTCTCTAAGCAAGGCATGAAGATGGATATGGGCCTTGTTTCTTTCTCAGAATATTTGGATGGTTTGATTGTAAATCAAGGATTATTAAATCTCTTTTAGAGTAGCTGAATATCTCTTTTATTTCAGCATTGGTTCCTGCTATTGATAGATTACTTCTTGCTGCTCCATGATGAGTCCTTCCTGCCAGCTTGCGATGCTTTGATTTTGTATGTCTGAAGTACATCTTCGATATATATCAGCATTTTCTGACCTGTATATCAGGGATGATGAGTAAAGTCTGCTATGATCAGACTTTTTCCTTTTGCTTTGGCTGCGGTTTATATCTCTCAGTTGTTGCTGTTGGTTCTGGGATCTGGCTCTTATATTGCAGATTTGTATTTGATATTTTTGATGCTCTGTATTGATATCTACTATGGTAGATGCATGGACTTGGGAACAGAATATCATCATTCTGATATTGTAAAAGATGTCTTTTGATTCATATGAATAACAAAGACTGGTATTTTTTCATCTGAAAAAGATTGTTGGAAAATCCTTGTTTGTTGTGCGATGGTTTGGATCCCTGGTTTCGCAAGTTGGGAGATTTGTTGGGAATTTGCGATGATAATTACATGCAAGGGATGGGAGGTGGGGTGTTCATCGACAAAGGCTTGGATATCGATAGTAGGAAGAGGTTGGATAAAAAATTCACCATCATCGTCATGATCTCGGTGCAGAGTTGGAAATTAGTTCCAGGAAAGGTCGTGGAAGCGGCATGTAACGATTATCCTCATTCGAAGGTGTATTTCATGATGGCAGAAAAGGGAAGAGCCAAACGGGGTCTTGGGAAGTCGCGGGCTAATCACGAGAAGATACAGGCACCCCATGCGGCTTAGGTCTACTAGAACTCTGTCCCACAGGCCATTTGCAAAAATTTGGAAGCGATGGAGAAGTCTCTATGGGTTGAGGTTGACGAGGAGAAGCCTATCGAAGAATTTAATGCCATGGCACCGTGGATTTTGAATCGAAGCGCCACAAGGTGAAGGCTAGGGCTTTATGATAGAATTGTTGCTATGTTTTGGGTCACTGATGGTTTGTTGGGGCATGTGCTTACATATAAAGAATCAAAAAACCAAGGGGATGATGTTTCAGTCAATTACTGGAAGGAACAATGGAAGGACACTAAACTGATGCATACAAAAATTGATGTGATTACCCACCGCCTGGGCATTCTATTCTGGTTGTGTACATATTTTGGTTGTGTACATATTTTGGTATATGTCAACACAACCAAAGATGTGACACACTAATAATGTGATAGTGGGTGTTTAATAAGCGTTATGTCGCATTGTGACATTTATCACGGGTTATATTACATTAGCGACATTCATTAAGGGTTATGTCAAATTGTGATATTTATCAAGGGTTATGTCACATTGTGATGTTTATCAAGGTTTATGTTTCACTGTGATGTTATCGAGGGTTATATCACATTACGACGTTAAGCCATGGTTTGTTACAGTGGGCGTTTAATAAGCGTTATGTCGCATTGTGACGTTTATCACGGGTTATGTTACAATACCGATATTCATCAAGGGTTATGTCACATTGTGATATTTATCAAGGGTTATGTCGCATTGTGATGTTTATCAAGGTTTAGGTTTCACTATGACATTATCAAGGGTTATATCACATTACGACGTTAAGCCATGGTTTTTTACAGTGGGAGTTTAATAAGCGTTATGTCGCATTGTGACGTTTATCACAGGTTATGTTACATTAGCGAAATTTATCAAGGGTTACATGTCACATTGTGATATTTGTCAAGGGTTATGTCACATTGTCATATTTGTCAAGGGTTATGTCGCATTGTGATGTTTATCAATGTTGACGTTTCAGTGTGATGTTATCGAGGGTTGTATCGCATTACGATTAAGCCATTAATAATGTGATAGTGGGAATTTAATAAGCATTATGTCGCATTGGGACATTTATCACGGGTTATGTTACATTAGCGACATTCATCAAGGGTTATGTCAAATTGTGATATTTATCAAGGGTTATGTCACATTGTGATGTTTATCAAGGTTTACGTTTCACTGTGATGTTATCGAGGGTTATATCACATTACGACGTTAAGCCATGGTTTGTTATAGTGGGCATTTAATAAGAGTTATGTCGCATTGTGACGTTTATCATGGGTTATGTTACATTAGCGACATTCATCAAGGGTTATGTCACATTGTGATATTTGTCAAGGATTATGTCGCATTGTGATGTTTGTCAAGGTTTACATTTCACTATGACGTTATCGAGGGTTATATCACATTACGACGTTGAGCCATGGTTTGTTACAGTGGGCGTTTAATAAGCGTTATGTCGCATTGTGACGTTTATCACAGGTTATGTTACATTAGCGACATTCATCAAGGGTTATGTCACATTGTGATATTTTTCAAGGGTTATGTCACATTGTCATATTTGTCAAGGGTTATGTCGCATTGTGATGTTTATCAATGTTGACGTTTCAGTGTGATGTTATCAAGGGTTGTATCACATTACGATTAAGCCATTAATAATGTGATAGTGGGCATTTAATAAGCGTTATGTCGCATTGGGACATTTATCACGGGTTATGTTACATTAGCGACATTCATCAAGGGTTATGTCAAATTGTGATATTTATCAATGGTTATGTCACATTGTGATGTTTATCAAGGTTTACGTTTCACTATGACGTTATCGAGGGTTGTCTCGCATTACGATTAAGCCATGGTTTGTTACAGTTGGCGTTTAATAAGCTTTATGTCACATTGTGATGTTTATCATGGGTTATGTTACATTAGCGACATTCATCAAGGGTTATGCACATTGTGATATTTGTGAAGGGTTATTCCACATTGTGATGTTTATCAAGGTTTACGTTTCACTATGATGTTATCGAGGGTTATATCACATTATGATGTTAAGCCATGGTTTGCTACAGTGGACGTTTAATAAGCGTTATGTCGCATTGTGACGTTTATCAAAAGTTATGTTACATTAGCGACATTCATCAAGGGCAAGGTTTACGTTTCACTGTGATGTTATCGAGGGTTATATCACATTACGACATTAAGCCATGGTTTGTTACAGTGGGCGTTTAATAAGAGTTATGTCGCATTGTGACGTTTATCACGGGTTATGTTACATTTGCGACATTCATCAAGGGTTATGTCACATTGTGATATTTGTCAAGGGTTATGTTGCATTGTGATGTTTATCAAGGTTTACGTTTCACTATGACGTTATCGAGGGTTATATCACATTACGACGTTGAGCCATGGTTTGTTACAGTGGGCGTTTAATAAGCGTTATGTCGCATTGTGACGTTTATCACAGGTTATGTTACATTAGCGACATTCATCAAGGGTTATGCACATTGTGATATTTGTGAAGGGTTATGTCGCATTGTGATGTTTATCAATGTTGACGTTTCAGTGCGATGTTATCGAGGGTTCTATCGCATTACGATTAAGCCATGGTTTGTTACAGTTGGCGTTTAATAAGCTTTATGTTGCATTGTGACGTTTATCACGGGTTATGTTACATTAGCGACATTCATCAAGGGTTATGCACATTGTGATATTTGTGAAGGGTTATGTCGCATTGTGATGTTTATCAAGGTTTACGTTTCACTATGATGTTATCGAGGGTTATATCACATTATGATGTTCAGCCATGGTTTGTTACAGTGGGCGTTTAATAAAATATTTTGACAACAATATTGGGAGGAAGATGACGATACACATGAGGATGAAGTGATTCATGAGAATGACATGGATGAGTGGGAGATGTTGTCACGTCTTGTTCCTCCCAATACTGTTCAAAATTAATTGTGACGTTTATCACGTCTTGTTCCTCCCAATACAATATATTCATACAGAAACAACGCAATCAAACATAACCCTTCGTTTATGTCAAAACAAAGTTAACACTTGAAAATTTCACTACACCTAATCATTGTGCAACATTACAATGACTTACATATTGTCACATTACCACATTACTCAACAATGCCATAATGCAACATGGCAATTATGTCGCATTGTGACGTTTATCACATGTTATGTTACATTAGCGACGTTCATCAAGGGTTGTGTCACATTGTGATATTCTCCAAGGGTTATGTCACATTGTAATAATGTCCAATATTTGACACATTAATAATGTCTGTTTGGATGTTGAGAAAATTTCTTTAAGAATTATCTTGATATATATATATATATATATATAGTTGTTTCACAAAAGAAATGGTTGAAACCATCCACATTCTACATAGTAATGTAGAATGTTATGTCGGATTGTGATGTTTATCAAGGTTTATGTTTCACTATGATGTCAATAGTGTGTCTTTGGATGTTTAGAAAATTTCTCTAAGAATTTTATTCATATATATATATATATATATATATATATATATAGAAAGAGAGAGAGAGAGAGAAAGAGAGAGACGTTTGACAAAAAAAATGGTTTAAAGCATCCACATTCTACATAGTAATGTAGAATATATGCCACATTGTAATGCTTTTCAAGGTTTACATTTCACTCCGACGTTATAAAGGGTTATATCACATTGCAACGTTAAGCCATGGTTTATTACAGTGTTTGGTTGGTATATGTCAACACAACCATAGGGAAGACACATTAATAATGTGATAGTGGAAGTTTAATAAGCGTTATGTCGCATTGTGACGTTTAACACAGTTTATGTTACATATCAGAATGTTATGTCGCATTATGATGTTTATCAAGGTTTATGTTTCACTGCGACGTTATCAAGGGTTATATCACATTACGACATTAAACCATGGTTTGTTACATTGTTTGGTTGGTATATGTCAACACAACCAAAGATGTGACACATTAATAATGCGAGAGTGGGCATTTAATAAGCGTTTTCTCGCATTGCGACGTAGATTAAAATAAGTAATTGTGAAAGTTTTAAAGAATAAAGTATGCTTAACATATAAAATAAATAATATTGGATATAATTAACTTCGTGATATATTTTTCATATATATTATATGGGAAAAACATTGTATTAATAATATTTTACCTATATTATGTTTTATTTAATGTTTTATATTAATTAAATAATGTGGTAACAAATAAATGATATTATTTATTAGAATTAATTAAACAATATTATTTCTATCAATACTTTATGTATGTCGAAATAGAACATGAAAACCATTGCATACATAGCTAGACCCAACTATGAAAAAAACTTGCAATCCAACATTACAATGAATTACATAATCTCACAAAACCGATTAGGGAACAATTTGATAATGCAAGATGACAATTAGACATCTTTTGTACTAATAGAATCTAATAAAACCTTTCACCAACATATTATTCTTTGATTAAAAATCCTAACGTTGCAATGTGACAAACCTTTCACCAACATATTATTCTTTGATTAAAAATCCTAACGTTGCGATGTGACATTTTCAAGGAAGATTATCATAACCATTTGGAAACCTCGGACGCCGTATTTGAATGCTTGCATTCCCCAATGTCCTTGTCACATTCACGTCACATTATGAAATTAAACAAAGGGTATGTCACATTGTCACAATTTGGCTCACGATTTGATGTCAGATCTTCATATGTTCTGCGACAGAATATATAATATAGATAAAAACATAATAATGAACATATTGACTTGGTACATCAATAATATGTTATGGAACGTTATGGCTAGGTTACTATGAATTTGTGATGATATACTTTATTAT